>PVJH01011366.1:0-69134 GCA_004026705.1 Nesogale talazaci
CCCCCCAAGCCAAAATTCCTTTAATGAACTTCATATTTATTATGGGACAGAAATTCATTCATTGGAGATAGAATAAGATTTTTATGCCTTCCCTTCTCTAATCTAGTGATGGCTGAATCCCTTGGATGGTAAGGAGGAGGGCAAAGCTGGCTGTGCTCTCTCACATCATGGGGCCATGAATATTCAATTACATCTGCTGCTAAATCACTGACTTTGAGTACACTTTGCCACCCCTAGCATTTCTGCCCCTTCAACTATGAAACAAATGGCAATATCACTAAACTTGCCAGATTGCTGCAAGAAACAATTCATTAGAATTTAGAGACAGCAGCTTATGAAGTGGAAAAAGGCTCTGTCAGCACTGTTGGCAATCTTGCCCGAACGCTTGCAGTAAATAAAGCCTCTGGTATAATTTTAGTCTTCTTAATCAGACAGGGCAATCTGGGAATTTCCTCAACCTCTAAAAGCCTTCTGCCAGGCATTTACAGTTCCATTTTCTTAAATTTATATCAATAGACAAGGCAAACACATAGCTTGAGGAGAGGAAATAGTTCAGATGCAATGAGAGCACTCTGGGGCCAAAAGAAAGCAACGAGGAGCTCCATGGCCAGAGGATATAGAAAAGCAAGAGAAAGAAAGAGTCTAAGGGTTTCCAATCAAACTTGAACTTCTTGCCTCCAGGTTCCTACCTTCCTCCCCTTCCTCACCCTACCCCCACACTTTTGCCTCCTAAACACATACAGTTTTTTAAGACAAAAAGCTAAAGACCTTCAAGAATTTATCAGGATTCCCCCAAACAGCTTGTTTTTGAGTGCCCCACTGTACTCAAATAGCTTGCTTGTCAAAGGGCCAGCAAACTGTGTGCAGTGAAACACATCAAGCCGTGACCCCTTTATGATGACCTGTACAAGAGAGGAGACATATAATTCTCAGAACTTCTCCCAAGAGGAGTGATTGCTTTATCCTGCTAACTTTTTCTTTTTTGGGGGGTGAGGGGGGCGGGCATCACTGCCCTCTGGTGGTCGTGGGAGCTACACAGTCTTGCTCCTGGAGAGCCACCACTGGATTTGAACTGCCAAGCCCATGGGCCGCAGTCCCGCACTCAACCACTATGCCACTGGGGCGCAGCTCGCTAATTTTCTAACATTACACAGCATCTGTCTTCCACATTGAAGTGTCTCTGAGAAGCCCATCACTTTCTAGGCTGTACTGTTCTTCTCTAACAACCTCCCCCCCACTCCTTCACTTCAAACGCATATACATATATGTGATATATATGTGTGTGTATACACACACACACATGCATGGACACATGCTCACATACACATGTGTGTACACACAACCCCCCCTTAGATCCTCACATTAACCACTTGCTTTCCATTTTTAAAACTTTGCCCTGACAACAGCAAATTCAATTAAGACAGAAATACTGCTGGGAAATAACTGGCTTTGATGTGAACCTCTGATAAGCAGTAACCCCCTTGGAAAATTCTAACCCTGTTATTGAAAAAGTACACCTCTCTTCTCTGTGGCTTCTCAAATACTGCTCTATGGCTGAAATAGAACTACTGTACTTGTCAGATAAGCCTCAAGCACCGTGTCTCTCACATGCAACGCTTCCCAAGAGTCGAGGTGGGCTGTTTTTGAAATGTGTTCTTTTACTGTAATAAGATGTGTCCAACCTCCTGAAAATAGCTTCACAGATGATCCTGTCTTATAGCATGTGGACAGACAAGCATATTAGGAAAAGAAGCAAGGATAGGGAGGGTGCTTTCCATCAAAACGTCCTTCTATTTTGTTGGAGCTTAACGTTTGTTCTATTACTTCTAGATAGTGGTGAGAGACACAATGTAAGATTTCCTCTTGATCGCCTAAAATCTAAGATGCCAGTAGCATGGCAAGGACTACCTAGTCTACTCCTGAGAGTGTGTACAGAGGAAAGGAAAGTGGGTAATAGCACCAGAAAGGAAGAGAGTCAATAAGAGGCCATTGAAAGTAATTTATCAACAGCAGAAAATATAACCATTTGTTGACCTTGAGGATCTTCCAGGCCTGGGATCTCTAGTTTTGTTGACGACAGGCATCATTAAATATCTGTAGGACATGGAACAAGGTTCTATCATTGCTGATGTCGAATGAATCTTGGCTTAAGGCAGACAATACCATAAAGACCTGTACTTGTATTTCATTGACTATGCAAAGGCATCCAACTGTGTGAACCATAGTAAACTATGGATACCCTTGAGAAGAATAGGAATTCCAGAACACTCCATTGGCTCGTTCAAAACTTGTACATGGATCAAAAGGTAGGTTTTGTGGACAGAACAAGGGAATATTGTATGATTTAAAATCAGGAAAGTTTTGTGTCAAGATTGTATACACTCACTAAATTTGCTCTATCTATATACTGAGAACATCATCAGAGAAACGGTATTATATGAACAAGAGTGTGACTTCAGGATTTGAGGAAGGTTTATTAACAACCTGCTGTATGCAAGTAAAAACTTTGCTTGATGAAAATGAGGGAAACTTGAAGCACTTGCTGATGAAGAGCAATAGTGTTAGCCTTTTGTATGGATTACAACTCAATGCAAGGAAAACCCAAATCCTCACAACCAAACCAATAGGTAACATCATGCTAAATGGAGAAAAGTTTGAGTTGTCAAGAATTTTGTATTGCTTGGATTCATAATCAATGTTCACGGAAGCAGCAGTTCAGAGGCAAAAAGGCATCTGCATTAGGTAAATCTGTTGCACAAGACCTCGTTGGTGTCTTTTACTGTGAGGATTGAGGTGCCTGACCCAAGCCGTGGTTTTTCTCTATTGCACTAGAGGCACGTGAAAGTTTGACACTGTAGAAAGTTTGACACAAAGAAGGCTTTAGAAGCATCAATGCATTTGAACTGTGGTGCTGGTGAAGAATATTTAAAGTACCATGGATTGCTAAAAGAACGAACAGATCTTTATTGGAAGTCAGGTCAAAGTGCTCCTTCAAGGGAAGCATGGCAAGACCGTCTTACCTTCTTTGGACATGTCAGGAGAGACACGGCCCCTGATGAGATGCACTGACACCATGGATGTAACAATGGGCTCGAGTGTTGGAGCACCTGTGAGGCTCGTGCAGGACTGGGCACTGCTTCATTCTCTCAGACATAGGGTCCCTATGAGTTGGAGCTGACTGAATGGCATCTGCCACACCACCCCCGCTGTGGTAGATACATAATCTCTTGTCGATTTGAGACTTATGAATGAAGGGATAGCGTTTAGCCCATCAATCAGGTCACAACTTGATGGCGTCATTTGGAGGCTCTAAGGAGATAAATGGCTCACTGGAAGCAGCCACCCCCTGCGAGACGTGTCCATCAACAGGACACACGGAGCTCCTTGAGGTCTGAAGCCGAAGGAGCCCAGTGGAGAGCCCTGCCAGCACTGAGATGGTTCCACCACCACTGGATCCCCAAGACTGCACCCACTGGCCTGTGCTTCCTGCATTCGGTGTCATTGCATCTGTTTCGTGAGTCTAAAGAGGACTTATAGATTGGTCTTACACAAATGGGCTAATATCAGACTTATGGACCTGATCTGAACTGGGCTGAGATATTTTCTCAATATTCAACTGCTCTTGTATGTATAGCTTTTTCTTAGACACATATGAGTATCTATGAATTTCTCTAGTCTACTCAGATGAACACAACCAGCTTCCCCATGGAGCTGTGAAGTAGTTACTATTAAGCTCACTCTACAGAGAAGACTTGGGTTTTGGAAAGTTTAAAAGCTTTCCACATTTGTCTATCTGGTAAGTATCTAAGCCAGGATTTGAGCTGTGTGATTTGGAAACCTGCTACCTTCCATTACAAATTGTCTTAAAATACCGTTGATTTAATATTTTAATTATCTAGGCAGAAATTCAATGAAATTGTCAGGTCCACTGATGAACAAATGTTGGTCAAAAGATGTTCAAGGAGCTAGTGACAATACATAGGGAAGACCAAGGTTGGTTGTCGCATAATGTTCAAAATTAGAAATTGTAATGATTGTCAGTAAAAAGGGCAGGAGCCTATTCCCTTTCAAGAGTGAAATGAGCATTTTTTTGTTTCCCTGTATACATGACACTAGTTAAATATTGTGTCTTTTTTTTGGCATCACTGCCCTCTGGTCGTGGGAGTAGGAGGCCCAGCCTTTGCTCCTGTGGAGCCGCTGCTGGATTTGAACCTCCATCCCAGTGGGCTGCAGACTCGCGCACTACGCCACCGGGCCTCAGCCCAACGCTAATTAAGGAGTATAAAATTTAGCGTATAACTGCAAGGCCAGCAGTTCGAAACCACAAGTTGATCCGTGGTAGTTGATCCATGGGACTTTCAACTCCTGTAAAGAGGTAGTCTCAAACATTTACAGGGGCGGTTCTACTCTGTCCCATAGGATTGTTTTGAGTCAGCTTTCGCTCCATGGCAGTGAGTTTGGTTTTTTAATGTTTCAAAAAAGAACACCAAAAGCTGTGAGGGAAAAAGAGAATCAAAGGTATGCAGATATAAATATGATAAGCTGAATGTTGGAAAAATTACATAATAAGGCATTTTCCAATTCAAATGAAAAATCTCTGAGCATTTTCTGTGGTGAGGGAGTTATTAAAACCACTGCAAGCATGGTTTCCACGGATCTATATTATGTATGCTCCTTAGCATGTGTGAGAGCTCCCTGGGATTTGACCCAGTTTCAACCTCCTGAGTATGAAAATGAAATATGAATTTTTCTGTAAAAGGACTTTGGCCATCTGTCATTAATCTAATAATAAACTATAGGACCATCTTCCCAACATAGAACTGAAATACCCAGAAGACAGATTATGGAGAAAGTTCACATTTCATTAAATGCTTAATGGGGAGAACATCCTAAAGAGATCGCTACTTGCACTGGATGAAATATTCACCTTAATTGGAAATACCTGAAGAACAAAGCCATATTCCTATTGAAATGATTTAGGACACAGACAACTATAACCCCACCACTCAAACAAGGTTCATCACAGCTTGAAGCATTCATAGAGGTTTCTACTTTTCATAATATACACCATTAAATACATGTTTTAAGATGCTTTGGTGAACACGCACTAAATAATGCATTCAGATGCTGAGAGCTGACAAATCATTCCCAGTATTAACTGAGGCAGTCCAGCTGAGCAGACATCCAGAGCATAAGTTTTGCACGCTTTTAACTTGGGTAGCCAAAGACTTGAGATACTGACTGAGCTTCTGTTGTTGTCCATTGGCTTTGGGTTGGGAAAATTGCAGCAGGATTAGCCTTGAACTTGGAATTCTCTATGGGATCACCTACCTGTACTTGAATTATTTGGGAAGTTAGAGAAGCTTAATTGATTAATTTTAAGACAGTCACAGACAGAGAGCTAGCAAATATTTTTAAAGCATTCAAGTACCTTTTCTTCTTTTGTTTGATCTTTTTAAACCATATTTAATTATTAATTGCTTAGTCAATTAAATGCTTATCATATGCATATGTAATATGAAGATTACATATTAACCTATTTGATTTTATAGATGTAAAGTAGGTGAAAAACAGTTACCTACTCTTGGTCTTGATTTGTGCTAAGTATTGTGCTGATAGACTCCTATTCAGGATTTCTTTCACTCCAATACACAGCTTTAGAAAAATTTTTGGTCACTTAAATACCTTTATCTAAATGAAAAGACACCTAACTATAAAACAGTGTGCTGAGGTGATGGGGAAGAGGCATAAACCAGAAAACAATAGCTCATCTTTCAGCTTTAGAAATTCAAAGAATATTTTCCCTCTGATAGTCATTCAGTTTCCCTTAAACCATTAGGAGTCAAGCCTGATTTCTATGGACTCTAAAACAAAATAACTCTATGACCTTTTGCAATGTTTAGTGTTTCCATCACCATCTGGAAATTTCTTCTTACCTCCCAGTTAAATGCTCTATGTCACAATTTAACCCCCTGAATTTCCTCAGTGCCAAGAGTAGATGTGCTTACAAGTGGTCCCCATGGAAATCAAGAGAAGACTGCCTTCAGACTGAGAAAACATTTTATTAGCAATGATTATCTGACTGAATTTATTGTTGCCTTTTCAACCAATTTCCAGCGTGGGTTATTCATTTTCTGGTTCAAATCATATGAAATGGAGTGGGATTCCTGTTTCTGCCTCCAGGTGTAGGTGGTGGAGTGGGTTACAAATTAAGTTGCTAACTACAAGGTCAGCAACTCAAACCCTTCAGATGCGGAAGAGCGAACGATGAGGCTGCTTGCTCTCTTAAAGAATGCCCAGGAGGTCGTTCTACTCTGCTCGGCAGGCACCAGGAATCAGAACCCTCATAATAGCTGTGGGTTTGTTTTTTTTGCTGGGTTTGCTGGGGGTCATCAAGAATGAAAATTGGCCAGTCATGGGCCATGCTAACAATTGTCGTGTTTGAGTTCTCTTGCAGCCACTATGTCAATCCATTTCCTTGAGAGTCTTCTTTTTGCATCGCCCTTCTATTTTACCAAGTATGGTGCTACTTTCCAAGGACTGGTCTTTCCTGGAAACACTTCCAACATATGTGAGCCAAAGTCTCACCAGCCTTGCTTCTAAGGTACTTCTTCCAAAGCAGAGTTGCTTGTTCGTTTGGTGGCCCATGGTCCTTTCAATATTCTTCATCAGCACCGTAATGCAAATGCACCCATTTTTCGTCAGTCTTCCTTATTCACTGTCCAACTTTCACATTTAAATAAGGTAATTGAAAACACTATGGCTTGGGTCAGGAACATCTTCGTGCTTAAAGTTACATCCTTTCTTTGCAACACTTTAAAGAGGTGTTGTTCAGCAGATTTAACTTACGCAACACGTTGTTGATCTCTCGCCTGCTCCTTCCAGGGGCATTAATTGCGGATCAAAGGAAGACAAAATCCTTGACAACTTCCACCTTTTCTCCATTTATCATGTCTTACCTCTGGGTTTAGTTGTGAGGATTTTGGAATTCTTGACATTGAACTGTAATCCATACTGAGAGCTGAGGTCTTTGATCTTCATCAGAAGGTGCTTCAATTTCTCCTCACTTTCAGCAAGCATATAGCAAGCTGTTGGTAAGCCTTCCTCCCATCCTGATACCAAATTCTTCTTCATATAATCCTGATTTCACTGCTCATCTTTTGGACTGAATAAGGATGATGAGAGAGGATACCCCCTTGATGAACACCTTTCTTGGCTTTAAACCATGCAGTATTGCCTTGTCCAGTTTGCACAACTGCCTTTTATTCATGTACAAGTTCCACAAGAGCACAATGAAGTATTCTAGACGTCCTATACTTCTCAAGGTTATTCATAGTTTTTATTGTCTATAGTTTATTGCCTTTGCATAATTAATAAAACACAAGTAAACATCTTTCTGGTATTCTCTGCTTGCATCCAAGATCCAGCTGACACCAGCAGTGATAAAGTATTTAAATTTTCCTTCCATGTCACCATTGTACTTTGCAATGTGGCAATAAAGGGGCACTCTGGGGCTGCTCCCCTAGTTCTGTGACTGGAAGGGCCAAGAGAGATTGTCTGGCAGATCTTCAGTGAGAGGCAACAGTGCTAACATGTATACATGGGTTGTGGGATACTGAGAAGAGCTTCATATGCTGGTTACAGTCAGTGACAGAGCAAGGAACTAAAGTAGATGCATTCCTGGGAGTCCATCCATGGGGCTCCTCTGATAGCTCCCATGTTTCCCTGATAATCTTAAGGCTCCTTGACAAGCCTTCCCAAGAAACCTAAAGGATGCTTCCACATCACCTTCCCTCTTTTCTTTCCTTCATCTGAAGTCAGATAGCATGGTGATCTGCTATGCTTCCCCAGGTCCCTTCTCGCTTTCTCCTACACAGATACTTCTGACAAAATCCTTGCGTGTTTAATAAAGCCTAATTTCTGCTCATGAGAGACCTGGATTAGCAGGATGGTCTTGGGCACATCACTAAACCATGTCCTGGTCTGTCATAGGAGAGGGGTTAGCTCGTCCACGCAACCAAAGTCTTCATTAGAGTTTTTGGCCACACCTTCACTTCTCACTGGCCAATCAGCCAGGCAAGCACTTTCAATGTCCATATCCAATTGCTGTATCCGACTGGGCTGCCATAATGCGTGTATATTAAGTATTCATGTGCACAGGAGTGCTTGTGTACATATGGGAATGGGTGTTAGTGAATGTACACAAGGATATGCAAATGTGTGCAATTTTGTATGCATATGAGCATTCATACATGTGTACACATGGATATGTGCACCTGTGTGATCACAGACTGACATTTAAAGAAAGAAGCACTGTTGACATGGGTCAGCTGGTTTTAATACATTAAATTCCCCCATTAACTCTCTCGCTCTCTGAAGACTATAGACATCCTCCAATAGAGGGATGTTTTCTATTTCTATATAAATAAGCTAGAAAAATGGCCCTTTCTTCCCCTTTCTTGCTTTCCTTCTTTTTTTTCTTCCATCAAATCCATCTCTTCCACCTTCTTTTCTCTCCTCCTTTCCTACATTCTTTTACCTCAATGTCTGTCTTCATTTCTTTTCCTTCTTTGAGGATGAGAATCCTGTTCTCATCCAGGATTTGGTGAGTTTCAAAAACAGAATGGTATGTTTGCCCAGTAACACTCATGTCAAGAGAGATCCAGGAGTAGGCCCCTCAGGAAAAGTTTTGGCACAAAAGAGATGAACTTCAGCTGAACAAGACTCGTTCTCAATTGACTTTTCATTTTTTTTTTGAAAGGAGAAAATCACTCATACACTTAAGCTTTTCCCACAGTACTGCCCTTGTAAGCTGTGTTCAACATCCCCAATTTTTCCTGCAGGATTTTATTTTGCGCAGGAAACAAAATTTCATGGCCACAGGCTGGTCTCTTAAATTGGCCATCACAAAAAACAAAGTTCGAGCAAAGCTGTTTTTATAGAATAATTCTCTGTGACCAGAGAGGACACTCCCAGGTGGTGCCACTGGGTGCACTAACTCAGAGTGAGTTCAGTGGTTGCCTAGTGGGGGTGGGGAGTATACTATGAAAGAAAAATCCACCCAGTGGACCTTTTCTCCATTGTTTTTTTTTTGGGAGGGAAGGGGTACCCCTCATATTTTTTTCTAGAAGAAATATAGATAGTTTATTGCTTTGTGACAAAAAGCAAGTTTTACAATGGTATCAGGAGTAATGAGCTGAATGGAGGTAAACCACACCAGAATGGAGCAGCCAAGATTCCTAAGCCACAAGTGAGAAAGAATTCACTGCAGCCTCCTCTAACTTCAGGGACTGTGTGGTGGGAGGTTTGTAGGGGTTTTGTTTTTGAATGGAGAATAAAACATAATCTTTGCTCTTATGGGAAAGTCTTTATATTTCCTGAGTATCAACCTGGTCAGCCTTACTTATCAGGTAATAAAAGAGGTGCAATTGCTGATTAGTAACAAATGTGAAGCTGTCCATTCTGATGGAAGTCTCTAATTTCCAGCCTTCAGATAATGCACAGCTGGAGCTCATGAATCTTTAATGGTGGATTATAATTAGGAGCCTTCAGGTTCTGAGGGTGATAAAAGGTTCTACAGTGATGAGCTTCTTCCAGTGCTCTTTCTTTGGCCAAGATCTGTGCCAATTTAAGCACATCTTGTCATTTTAATGAACACACATTCTGCTGACAAGGCGAAGCAGCAAGCCTGAGATTAGACTAGAAGATCTCCACCAAAAGTGTATGTATAAAATTTTCAGTAGGTATTTATTGATTGTATACTGCACATCAGGTATAGTGGTTAATAAAGACAGAGTCATTGAGCCCTGAGCTTATGCTCCAGTTGGAGGAAGCAGACAATAGACAAGCAAATAGTTATCCAAAATAATTACAGCCCATGATAAAGGCTGTGAAAGAACAAAGCAGGTGCTTGTATTAAACAGAAAAGCAGCATGATCTGATTTGCATTTTAAAAGATCACTAGGCTGCTTTGCGGGGAAAATGGATTGTAGTTGGCAAGAGTGAAAGCCAGCACAATGTTGAAGAGGGCAGTTCATCGGTCCAGGTTAGAAATGGTCATGGTGCTAGAGGTGGAAAGAAGAGGACAATTTCGTAAGATGCAAATATACTTGGAAGAAGAATTGAGGAAATTTACTGAGAATCTAGACAGGAAAGCAGGAAAAGTTCCTCTCTGTGTGGCTAAGCAACTTGGTAATCTGTTGTAATGGACATTTATAAACGTCTGAATACAGCCATGTAAATATATATAATGAGAGGAGAGTAGAACTATGTACTCATATCCACATGTTAAGGTGCACATTGGGCCTCAACTCACGTACTCCCCTAACACAAGAACACTTTTTTCTAACAATCTGGCATTCTGTGATGCTCACCTTCCTGACACAATCACTTAAGACAAAATGGGTACATAAAGCAAATGTGGAGAAGAAAACTTATGGTGCATGGCTATCAAAAGATATAGCATCTGAAGCCTTAAAGGCTTAAAGATAAACAAGTGGTCATCTAGCTCAGAAGCAACAAAACCCACATGGGAGAAGCACACTAGCCTGTGTGATCATGGGGTATTGATGGGATCAGGTTATTAGGCACCTAAGACCCAGAATAAAACCATACCCAAGGTGAAGGGGGGGGGTCGGTATGGAGACCTAAAGTCCATTTGTAGGCAATTGGATATCCCTTCACAGAGAGGTTACAGGGAAGATATGAGTCAGTCAGGGTGCAGGATATAGTAGGACACCATTGAAACACACAATTTTCCTCTAGCTCTTGGGTGTTTCCTACACCCTACTATCATGATCTCCATTCTACCTTATAAATCAGATTATATCAGAGCAGGTACACTACTACAGATAAGAGCTCACAGCACAGGGAATCCAGGATAGATAAACCCCTCAGACCCAACAAGGAGAGTGGAGATACTATGAGGGTTTGGGAAGGGGGGGGGTAGAAAGGGAAATGGATCACAAGGATCAACCTAGAACCCCCTCCCAGGGGTATGGATAATGAAAAAGTGGGTGAGGGGTGATGGATGACGATATAATATATGGAAAAAATAAGCTATATCTTACCAAGGGTTGGTGAGGGAGGACAGGCAGGGTAGGGAGAGAGAAGTGGGCAGCTGATATCGGGCTCAAGTGGGTAGAGAATGCTTTAAAAATGATGTTGGTGGCATATGTGCAAATGTGCTTGACATATTGGAGGAATGTATGGATTGTGATAAGATATATAAGAGCCCCCAATAAAAGTATTTCTTAAAAAGAAAGTAAATGTTTAGGAAATAATAATGCTTGCATATGTACAAATATGCTTGATACAATTGATGTATGGATTGTTGTAAGATCTGTAAAAGCCCCCAACAAAGTGATCTTAAAAACAAACAAATAAAATGGATGTTATCTAAATGGTAGTTATTACTCAAGCTAGAGGTCGGGTCTGAAGAGACTCATTTTGGAGACATAAGCATATAGAATCAACTAATTTGCTGCCCTTGAGTTGATTCTGACTCAGAGTGACCTTAGGAGGACTGCTCCCGAGGGTTTCAAGCTGATCAGTCTTCAGAGTAGCAGAAAACTTCACCCTTCTACCATGGAGTGACTGGTGGTTTCAATCTGTTGACCTTACAGTTCGCGGCTCAATTTGCAACCCACTATCCCAGAGAGGCCCTTGAATAGATGTACAGATGGCATCTGAAGTTACGACTGACGAGCTGAGGAAGCTCTGGAAGCACGCTCTAGCAGGGACTTTAGAAGACAGCTACTTGATCAACTGGAAGAGATCCCTTTTTATTCCCATTCCAAAGACAGGTGCCTCAACAGGATGATCGAATGAAAGAACAATATCGTTGCTATCACATGCAAGTAAAATGTGGCTGAAGATTCTCCAGCAATGGTGGCAGCAGAACTTTGACAGCCGCCTGAAGCTCAGATGGGCTTCTAACGAGGACTTGTAGCTCACGAGGGCTATCACTGCTGATGTCAGATAGATTTTCGCTGAAAGAAGAGGCTATCAGACAGATTTAGTCTGTGTTCTTTGACTATGCCAAGGCATTTGGCTCTGTGGACCATAACACACTCCAGACAGCCTTGGGAAGAGTGGGAATCACAGAACACTACTTTGTGCTAGGTGTTTTTCTTATGTGTGAGGTTAAATGGTTCCCAGAGGAGCTGACTCTTTTTCTGTGGACACTAGAATTGCTGCAGCAGTGAGCAGGAGAAAGGCTAGTGTATCTCTACAGACATGCGCTACTGAGGGCTCAGCAGATGTGGCCACAGATCAGGAGTTTTGACAGCTGCCTCTGCTACTAGCCAGCTTCTCATTACTGCTGGGCTAGGTTAGCTTATACTTCTAGAGCTGGATTGGGAATCAGTGTAACATTATTCTGTAATATGGGGCACAAGTTTCCGGGGCATCACAGGGAACTAAACAAACAGAAGAAGAATCCAGCAATAGAATTGATCTGTAGTTCAAGGAGAGAGACTTCTTAGCAACAGAGATAAGGCGTCATTCAAATGTCAACTGAAATAAAATGGCATTATATATATATTGAAAGTTACTTAGGATCAGGAAAACTGAAAACTTAAAAAAAAAGACACAACAGCAAACAACTATATAAGACAAAAGGGTCAAAAATTACTCTACGACAAAGAAAAGGTAAGGACGCTGGGAACAAAGAATACTGGAAACAGAACTCTCAGAATGCAAATGAAGAGACTGTTAACACATTTTAAAAATATATAATGTTACTTACAAGTCTGTGTTGAAATTTAAATGAGAAATTATTAAGTGCTATGTAAACTTTCAGCAAAAAACCTTTTATAGCAAAATGTGGTGAAGAATCAAGATGGTGCCTGGCTGTCAGGTAAAATAGCATCTGGGGTCTGAAAGGCTCATCTCCAAACAAGCAGCCATCTAGAGAGATGTCAACAAAGTCCACCTGGGAGAATCACACCATCATCAGTCACCGAAGAACAGAAATCCATATTGTACAGAGTTGAAGGAAGATATCAGTATCAGAGTCTCAGTTGTGGGAATCTGATGTGCAGAAGGCAATGGATGATAGTAGGAAGCCCAAGATTCATTTGAGGAACTACAGAGGAAATAAGCCTGAGAGAACTACTCCTGTCTAAGATTTAGGGATGGGAGAAAAGTGGACACTAAACAGAGTGCTTGGATACGAAGACCAACGTTGTAAATCTGACTTGAACAGTTAAAATTTTGTCAATAGATGCCTCCTGTGATCCAGGTTGGACCTGATCTGGTTTCCAAGATTTTCTGTTTGTATTATTTTCCTTGGTTGCTCATTCATAGTAGAGTGTATCTCAGAGGTGTTATGTCAGCGGAGGCCACCCTCTTGAAGCTATGTTTTATGCATTTCCATTTTTCCATACATGAAACCCATGACTGATGATCCCATAGGGAAGCAAGCAGAGCAAGGGTTTCAGAAGTGGGGTGATGCCAAGGAGTCCATAGAGAAAAGGAATGCTTGGAAACATTGTAGTAGCAATTGTATAGTTCCACTTGACATGATTGAAACATGGAATAATGATATATGTTCTAAATCCCAACTAATTAAAAAAAACATTTTATGTTTTCAAAAAAGGCAAATAAAACTCACAAAATCAAATAAACTCTGCCTTATTCCACTTCATATCAAGGCCTTAAGACAGAGTATAACTGCCCCTCAGGGTTTATCAGACTGTAAATCATTTTGAGAGTAGTAAGGCTCATCTAGCACCCATGGAGTGGCTGGTGGATTTGAACTTGTGACTTTGATGTTAGCAGTTCAACTCATTATTTCCCATGCCACTAGGGTTTCTCCAAAACTACACAGGACATTGTTTATAATGGGAAAAGTAAAAAAAAATTAGCTTATTGAGTGTGTGGCAAGGCATGACATCTGATGTTCTTCTATATTGCTGTTGTATATAAAAATCAGTACAACCCTATGATAGACAGGTTGGTTGTGACAACATGGACAATGAATGCACGTGAGGTTAATTGAAGGACAAGGATAGAAATGGCTTCACAAGCCTCTCCTTTCTCTCTCTTGCTCCTGGATCTTCCAACCAGTGTGCAGCTGGCTGCCTTGCTTGTTCTGTGCCTCCATTTGTAGCTACACTCCCTGTGGGACACCTCATCTGTGTACTCTGTCACTGTAATTTGAAGTTCCTTCAAACCCCGCTTCGCCACGCTACTGGAATAGACATCCCTTGAGGTGGGGACTGTTGGACCCTGTCATCTGGCTGACTGTTGGTGACCTGCCTTGCTGCTTGCTGCCTGTGGCCGGATAGCCTACAGAGGACTACCTGGTGACCCTCAGATTTGAAGGACTGCCAGTGTATTAGCTGTCTCACAGAAATGAGTTGGACCTGGGCATTCATACTGCTTTATAGATTAATTAGCTATTTATTTCTTATGTTATATATCTTTCTCTATATACAAATATATAAAATTTTTAGTGTCATGGCTTCATTTCTCCAGAGAACCCTAACACAAACTCCTTGAATGGTATTTTATTTCTATACTTTTTAAAGTACACTACTCTTAGAATTATCATATATATATATATGATTTATAGTGTTCCCCAATATAATGATAATGATTTCTAAGGTGGATAAGAAACATACATAAAACATCCATATATGGATGGACTTTGAGTTTACACTCAATCATAACCCTACTCTAAGAACAGCGAATTCTTATGATGTGGCCCTAGTTGATACTTGCCCTCATGAAGAGGTCACTAAAGATATTCATGCACTAACAGTGTGGTGAAGAACTAACATGGTGATTGGCTATGAGAAAGAATTGTGTCTGAGCCCTAAAGGTTTTTCTTAAAATAAGCAATCATGGAAGTGAGGTGACAGCTAAATCCACACAGGACATGCCAGCCAGCCTGTGTGATCCATGGAGGGTAAATAAAATCTAAGACTGGAGGCATTGACTTTAGAATCTGAGCACCAAGATTGCAGAAGACTATGGATGTTAGTGAAAGCCTAAAATCCATTTGCAGTGCTCTCAGCCTCTGGCGAATCCCCTCTGACCATTGACCAAGGAAGAGAGTACTTAGTTTAAAATTTAAGATCTTATCATTTGTTCTCTCTTTTGACAATAAATATACACATTTGCATCTGGTGTCTGTGTTGCCACAACCAACCCTACCATGTCATTCTGTCCTGTTATTGCAGTTGCCTCTTCATTACCGCCCCCCACCCCAATGTTGATTACTTTGAATTATTAGTGTTTGAACAAACATTTAACTGCAACAAACCTTGCAATGAAATATAATAATGTAAAAAAGATACAAGACAGCTAATAATGTCTCAAAATGATATTCCTGAGGAGTCTGTAGAGGGCTGCACTTGTAACCAAGGAGATACCTGAGTTCTGATGCATGAACAAAGGGAAAGCCTTTGCTCATTGTCTACCTTCCCTCTTTACTCTGAACAGGAATCGTGGTGTTTTTTAACCTCAGCTAAAGACCTAAGAAGTTTTCTTTTCCTTCCAGAAAATTGACTGTGCTTTATATAATGGTAAGATTTAGTCGAGAGATTTGTTTGCTGCCCATCTTTCTTCTCTATTGTTTAAATTTTGTAACTTTGTCAGGACTTGAAAACAGGGCTTTGATTTATTCATTCTATTCAACTCTTCTGCTGAGAGTTTCCATTTCCACTTCAGATATACTGAATCAAAACCTACATTTTTAACAAGATCTTTATTTTATGCATCCCAAAGAATCACCTGGAAATCTTGTTACAATGCAGAATATCCGATGTAGTATAACTAGGGTGGGGATGCAGATGATTGGAATGAACCAGTTTGAAATCCTGCTTGAAAGCACTTATTAAGCACCTCTGTTCAGTTGCTGGGAATTTCCATTTGCCTAATTCATGTGGTATCAAATCTTGTATTTATGGCATAAGAGAATCTTCAAATTACGCCCCCCCCCCAAAGTTAAAAATGATTCCACTCCCTTGACTAAAATAATTTTCTATTATTATTTTTCATGCATTCTGAAAGTCTAATCTGCCAGAAACATCGCTATCACACAGCTGTGTCTTGGTAATGCCTTGACTTTGAAATATTTATAGGCTTTGTAATGCTGTTATATCCTACCATACCTTGCTTGCTGAAAGTGAGGATGAACTGAAGTACTTGATGACAAGGACTGAGGATTGTAGCTTTCAGTATGGATCCCAACTCTATGTAAGGAACACCAAAACCCTCACAATGGTGCCAATAGATAACATCATGATAAATGGAGAAAAAGTTGAAGTAGTCAAAGATTTTGCCTTGACTGTGGATCCACAATCAATATTCATGGAAGCAGCAGTTGAGAGTTGAACAATGTGTAGCATTAGGCGAATCTGCTGCACAAAATCTCTTGAAAAGCAAGGACATTATTTTGAAGACTAAAGTGTGCCTGACCCAAGTCATAGTATTCTCTATTGCCTCATATGCATGTGAAAGATTGCTATTGAATTAGGAAGACCATAGAAGACAATACATTTGATTCATGGTGATGGTGAAGATTATTGAAATTACTATGGACTGCTAAAAGGACAAACTGAGCTGTATTGGAAGAGGGAAGGCCAAAGGCCTTCTTAGAAGTAAGGATGGCAAGGTTTCATCTTACACAGTTTGGACATGTTGTCAGGAAAGAGCAGATCCTGGAGAAGGACATCATCTTTGCTAAAGTGGAAGGGCAGTGAAAAGGAGGAAGGCCAGCAATGAGATGGATTGACACAGTGGCTACATCAATGGGCTTGGACCTAGGACCAATAAGAATGAGGGCACAGGACCATGCAGTGTTTCATCCTGATGTACATAGATAAGGTGACCAGATGTCCCACTTTTTAACAATTTAACAATGTCCCATGGCATTTTAAAATTAAAATAAATATATTACAATTCTATTTTTGCGTTCTATGAACATTTCTGTTGCTCCATATAGACCAATTTTTTAATCAAGAACCCCCACCTCCCAGTCAATGGTGTTCCACTTAAAATCTGGTCACTTAAGCATAGGACCACTATCGGTCAGAGCCAACTCAGTGGTACCTAACAACGACAATAAGAAAAAAACATCTGAAAAACGGAAACAGATGAGGAGAGATTTCAATGACTACTCTTTACTGGGGAAACAGAGTTGAGGATACTAAATGGCCATTTGATGATCCTAGGTTCTCTATAGTGTTTCATTGGTCTGTGCATATATCATTGTGTCAAAACCAGGCTGTTTTTGACTATATCTGTGTTTAAGTTTGGGAGTGTGAGGCCTCCCACTTTGTTCTACTTTTTTATTGGTGATTCTACTTGTCCTAGGTTTCTTTCCTTCTCATATTAAGCTGATGATTAGGTTTTTCACATCTTTAAAGAATGAAGCTAGCTATGGAATGAGATGGTATTTTATTTATAGGTCATTTGGGCGAATATTGAAAATTTTACAATGCTAAGTCTTCTTAACCATGAATATGTAATCTTCTTCCATTTACAGAGGTCTCTTTTGGTTGCTTGTAGTAGTGATTTGTAGTTTTCTTTATACAGGTCTTGTGTTTCTCTAGATAGGTTTATTCCTAAGTGTTTCATCTTTTGGGTAACAATTGTAAATGATATTACTTCTTTGATTTCTTTTCAGAACTCTTTTCCTTAGTATAAAGGAATCCAAATGGTTTTGTATATTGATCTTGTTGCTGAATTTTCCAATCTGTACCACAATTTTTGTCAAGTCTTTTGGTATTTTCTACATATAGATTCATATCACCCACAAATAGTTTTATTTCTTGGTTATCAGTTTTGATGCTTTGGCTTGTTTTTGTTGTTTAATGGTCCTGGCAAAAACAATATTGGATGAGTGATGATAAAGAGCATCCTTGTCTAATTCCCATTCATAAAATGTATATTTTTAGCTTGTAAGTAATATTCTGCTTGTATTTCTTTAAAGAATGAAGTCCAGAGCATATTCTAGTATAACTGTTCAATAGCAGGTTATCATCTAGAAGGCATGTTGGATTTCTATCATTCATAGAAGATGTGTTAGTCTGAGTAGACTAGAGAAAGAAATTCATAGGCACACATGGATACAAGCGAAAGGTTTCTATACAAAAGGAATGGAACATTGAGAAAGCATCCCAACCCAGTCCAGTTCAAAGTCATAAGTCCGATATTAGCCCATAAGCTCGATACCAGTCTATAAAGTCTCCTTCTGACTCACAAAGTCACAGGTCAGTGGGTGCAGAATCCTGGCACTGGCAGGGGTCTCCCCATGGCTCCTTGCTTCCAGGGCTTAGGGTTCATCAACAGCATCCAGAGGTGGTAGAAGCAACTCCACGTGGCTTCTCCAACTTCAGAGGTCTGATTCCATCAGGGTAAGGCCATGTGGCTTCTCCTCTGGCTCTTCCAGCTAATCAGAGGCTGCCATCTTGTCTTGTGTAGTTCATCATCTTGGAGACTGACTCCCAACAACTGGGGAGATGACTTCTCATCTCCACCAGGGAAATACCTCAAGATTTCCCAGAAGTCTCAGGAGAAAGCCATGCCCACACAGAGGCCTCATTGGCTACTCAATAGCTATCTCCAGATTAGCAGGCTAGACTCCACCCCTATATCTCAGTCATGAAATTTGACATCTCGAATACATGACTGCCATAGTAGATTAACTTTTCATGGATAAACCCTCCTATGGGAACCATGTTCAATTCTGGACAAGATAAAAAACAACAATTGTTAGAAGGCTCCAAGACACAAGTAAATAAAGTAAACAGAGCCTTACAAGACAGAAACCACATTGGATAACAGCTGTACCAAACAGTTTTCCCCTAATGAAGTTTTCTAGTACATGCAGTACACAGAGGATGGAGATCAGGAAGAAAACAGCAATCATTTTGGTATGAGAGTTTGGAATTCCTTCAGCAATTAAAAATTGAGTAGGGGTATCTTGAAAAAGAAGAAATCACAGAGAGGGAGTCAAAAAGTCTGCATATAAACATTTTTCAATTCTTACTTCCCTTGAATTGCACTTATTTGGGAGATGAGGAGTACCCAGGGGAAATAACAGCTGAAAGAGGTGAGAAGAGATTTCAATCTCACGAGGGAGACAGAATTTGGAACTCAAGTTCCCAAAATTAAAGGATTTAATTAACAAATTTGGCTGTCTCTGTAAATCTCAGAAGTACCAGATACTAACACTAAGGAAATAGTTAAAACATATTTTTAATATAAATAACAAAGTCTAAAATCACCACAAAAAGCAACTCTTCAGTAATTCAGATTCATTCTTAGAAAAAAAGACTATTCAGAGGATGGCCAACTCTAGAGTTACTTCAGCACATTATCCATACAGTGAAATATGCAATAAAAAATTACAAGCCATTCAACAAGGAGATCCTAAAGAACCCAACTTTGATGTATCTTGCTCTAAGCTGATACTAGTCTTGAAGTGCTGATTACAGCACAGCACAACGATCTTCATAAGATACCTTCCTTGTCATTGAATTCTACTCTTGATCTACTCCAGAGGCGTAGTGGGGGATTAAAGCACATTTGGAAGCAAATTGACCCTTGTCTGTTTCACGAAAAACTGTGATATATCATACACAGAAAATGGGAAATATGTGTCCAAGAAAATGAGAACATGGGCATGTCTACTTTTGCCTAGCATAATCAGATTCTTCCCTTTATTTTCATGGATAGGCAGTAACAGATGTTGTCAAAGTGATGGACCCAAGATATTTGTCATCTCCCCTGTAGTAGAACAGAATCAGTGATTAATAAAAAGTAAAATACATGTGCCCATGAAGTCAACAGTTCAAACCAAGCAACCAGTCTGTGGAAAGATCACATGGAAGGCCAAGAGAAATTTCAATCAGTCTGAAGAGTTTTCAAAATGCCCATTCCAGGAACAGACCAGAATAGATGAAAGTGTTGGCGAGGAAATGCCTGAGCAGATCAGCACTGACCCTTGGAATGAGCATTTGAGATGTACTTGATGTTGTGTTATCAAAAGTGCCCAGGGGGAGAGTGATGTCCTGCTGCCTCCAATGGCTCTGATGCCTTTGGTCAGGGGAATGGGGTATTTTATGACATGTTGATCTTCATTTCAGGCTGCTTCATTTGACCAACATGCAATAAGTCTATGCAATATGCAGCAAGACTCCAGGAATGTCTCATGTGCTGTTTTCTTCCAAACAACACAAAAATCATCCCTGCAGACCACTATGTAGACTAATCCAATAAAATGTTGATGAGGGAACCATGAGAGACATGAGATGCTGATTGACATTGCCTTTATAAGGAGAAGCCTAGCAAAGCTCGATGCTGGCTGGTTTCTATGGGAACTGTACTTTGTGCTTTTGCTGTCCCCCTGGGCTGCCAAGATGCTCTGTAAAGAAAATGCTGGGGAAGACAGCATTGAGACAGGGAGAGCAGGAAGAGTCCTCCAGGTTTTCAGTCCATGCACTTCAAATGAATTGATGATTGCTGATGTCTGTCCCAGCTAGTGTATTTTAATATGTAAGGCTTCCTACACCTTATACCCACCTCAAAACACTGCACTGATGCCAAATTATGTGTGACTGTGTAGTGACCTTTGCATTCCTACACATCGAGACTCTTTGTATCTCTTAATTTTCCAGTTTCCATGCACATGGAAGATGGCATTGTGGAGGCATTCAGATTGTACATGATACTGGGCATCAACATACCTAAGCATATAAATACACCTGCAGCTACTTGGGTGTATTCTCTAGCCTGGCCAGTGCAGAGCTTCACAGGAGTGCCTTGGGAGCAGCCTGAGACAGTGCCAAATGGGAATTGGTGGTTAAAACCCAGCTGCTGACTTCCTGGATGGGGATTCTGAGGCATGTTTTACACCATCTCTCGGAAAGGCCTCCACAAATCTGGCTTCGTTGCGTTGGCTTCTCTGCCTTCTGAGTGTCACATCTCTCCCCTTTTGGTGCCATGGGTAACCTCCCACATTCATTGCTGACATTCAAGTCCCTCGTCTTCAGGGAGCTAACCTAAAACACAACCATTTGGGGCATATTAAGGAAGACTCAACAGCGGGAGGGCAGCATGACTGGAGTCAGAGGTCATGGACTCATTATATGAGTGCAGTTCAGTTTTAAAAAAAGAAATCTTGTAATATTTTCCCCACAAAGGTGATACTATATTATGTTAGACAGGGTTCTCTAGAGAAACAAAACCAGGACATTAATAATTCTTTCTTTCTATGTATATAGATTGAAAGATATCTAACATAAGAAATAAACAGTTAACTATTCTTTAAAGCAGTACTAATGACTTGGTGCAACTCACTTGTGTGAGACAGCTAGTAGACTGGCAGTCCTTGGAGTCTTGAGGGCCACCAAGTAGTCCTCTGTAGAGCAATCAGGCTATCAGACCCAAAGCCGCAAACAGCAAAGCAGGTCACCAACAGTCAGTCAGATGACAGAGTCCAACAGTCAAGAGAGTCCCCAGCTCAAGAGAGGTATATGCCAGGAGTGTGGCGATACAGGGCTTGAAGGAACCTCAACTCACAGCAGCACAGTCCATGGATTAGGTGTCCCACGGGTAGTGTAGCTCGGAGATCGAGGCACAAGATAAACAAGGCAGCTGCCAGGTCCCCAAATCCAAGAACAAGAGAGAAAAGGCAGGGCTTGCTTGGCCATTTATATCTCTGCCCTTTGATTGATCTTACTTGTGTTAACATGGCCTATCTATCACACTATATTTAAGAGAGGAAAGGGTGTATACATATACATACACATACACACATGTATTTTTCTCTTTCTCTGTGAATGAGTTCTTTCAGCTCCAAACCCACTGACCTCAATTGAATTCTAACTCAGAGCAACCCTCTCTTGGGTTTCTGAGGCTTTATAAATCACTCAGGAAGTGGACTCGTCTTTCTCCTGAGGAGCAGCTGATGGGTTTGGACCACCCCCGCTCAATCCACAGCTGACCTAACAGCACCACCAGGGGTTCTTCTTGCCTTTGAAGTCATTGTAGTGATTGCTTTCACCACCACCATCCTGCTTTCTGATAGAATCGAGAATGAGAAAGTGGCAAGTGTGGGAGGAGGTATTTGTGAGCTTCTTGGGTAAACATTGAACCTGGTCATTCTTACAGAGTTGTTATTATCAACCAAAGGATATTAGTGGTGTCATGGTCAAGTGCTTTCTTGTGAAACCTACTAGCCCCTCTGAGGGATAAAGATATGACAGTCTGTATCCATAAAAGGTACAGCCTTGGAAAACCTAGGGGCCAGTTCTTCTCTGTCCTGTAGGATCACCACGAATCAGAATCTACTCGACAGCAGTGGATTTGTTTGTAGATCTCATTAAAACTCAAATCAGAGTTACTGCTGCTCTGGGAGCAAACTGACTAGACAGCATGCAGTTGACCCGTCTCTAGCTCCCATTGCCCCACCCTTCATTTGCCAAACCCTGCCTTCACTTGAGCCTTTTACCAAGCACGTTCAACTGAGTGAATCTACCACACCTGCAGTCCCTGGCATTTTCTGTGACTGAGACTGTGGCTGCCATGGCAGCTGTAGAGTTTTCTCCAGAGCTTATCTATGGAAGCTGAGCTGTGGCTCGAGCACAGAGAAGGCACTCTTGACCAAGTGCTGAGAGCCCACTGCCAGTGAAGGATTCAGGTTCTCTGTGGGCTTGGGTCACTCCAGAGCCAGCACAGGAGGAATGGCCCTGGGCTCACATCCTCTAGCATGGGACCAACCTAGAAAATTAGGTAAAGGCATGGCTTGTATTGGAGGTGGTATACCATCTACAGTGGAGCAGTCCAGAAAATGGGGGATTATGAGTCTAAAGCAGGCTATATGGTGCCAGGGGAGACTTCTGTTGGGAGTTGCCCTGTTCGCAGATTTCATAGAGAAAAGCACATGAGTTGTTTTGCAAGGAAGGCAGCAGTTTAAATCACCAGCACTAAGAGGCATTCCAGTTATTCCCCTCTGCTTCTTCTGTCTGGCACTTTCAGGTAGCTTACTCATTGTACATCGGAATTTAAGAATATCAAGGAGAAGATAGAAACAAAAGCATAGACTAGCAAACTATCATGTCCTAGTTTTTCTTCCCAACCTTTCAGGCATTTTTTGATCTTGGAATTGAGTTCTCCAAATTCACACAAACGCTCAACACACTGATCATCAACACACTCTTATCAGGAAACAGCTACTACATCGACCATTTCAACATCTCATCTCTTAGTCATTGAGTCTCCTAACCCAGATACACATGCAGTGAGCTCCTAATTACCCACTTGTGATTCCCAACTATTTTATTTTCAAGTCTCGGCTTTGACCTTTGCCAAACTTCTGAGTTTCCTCAGAAAATAGAAACGATTTCAACAGCTTTGGCTAGAACCAGACAATGATATGAAAAGGAAACTCACATAAAATCTAAGTTGTGTGCTGTGTTTCAAAGTGTACATGCAATGATTTCTGGAGTGATCTTCCTCCTGCTTCAGTAGAACATGCATTTAGGAGAACATTTGATCTCCTAACCACACCATCTGCTTGCATCATTATCCACTGCTGATTTCACAGAGTAGATAGTAGTTTGGGCGAGGTAGGGTGGGGCAGTGCTCAGTCTTGGGATTGCTAGGCTGTGTGACAGAATGTAAGTAACAATCTTGAAGTCCTAATTTACACTCTTCTGGAAAGTTCAGTGGTGGCTTAAGTGCAAACATTTGAAATTTGAACAGAAAAGTACCAAGTTCCTGAAAATCAATAAAATATTATTATTAATTTTAAAAGTGTGGAGCTAGTGGAAAAAGGAGAGTTATTATAATAGACAAAAAACCCCAAGGACTCAAGCCAGGGCAGATACAATGGAAAAAGAGAAAAAAACAAAAGACAAATTAGAACAAGTTTTCCTTCAACATGTTTGTTCCCTGGACCCTTTGGTAGTCCAGTGAACTTATATATCCCCTCTTAAACAAACCATTTTGAATCTATACAGTAAAATGTAGACAATTGCAAAAGGGGACTGGTCATAATGAAAGGACATTGACAAAACATTAGAACAGAATTATGTGCTGCTTCATCAATTATTTAAAGTAAGCATCAAGCTGGAGAAGATATGAATAAGCTCTGTAGCAAGTATTAGTATATTGTTTAAATACAGCCTCGGACAGAGTGTCCCACATTCTCCTAACCCATGTGAATGGTGGCTGGCATTCTTTTCTGAAGGAAATGCTTCCAGTTAGAGATTCATGGAAATTTAAAAAATTTTAAATGTCATTGTTGTCAAACTGATGGACCTGTGGTAGTGTAGTGGTTTACACAAGGACTGGGATCACAAAGTCAGCAAATTGAAATCACCACCTGCTCCCTGAGAGAAAAATGGGTCTTTCTGCTCTGTAAAGAGTTGCACTCCTAAAGCCTAAGTAGATGGAGGATGTTTCAAGAATCACGATGGCAACAAATGTACAAATGTGGTCTGCATACAATCGATATATATATTGATTGTGATAGGAGTTGGATGAGACCCAAATAAAATTATTTTTTAAAGAAAGAGTTACCGTCTACCCTGAACTATAGGTTGCTATGAGTCCTGGAGACAAGGATGTACCTTTTTTCCTATCCAAGTTGACCAACCCCCATATCAAAATTAAGATTCTGAAATCAAGTCTGTTGATATTGTTTCAAATCTATAGCACTGAACGTGTTGTCTGTACTGAGTTGCCTTTCCCCCCCCTCTTCTCCAGCCCTGGAAGAGTTTCCCAAGGACATCTTCAGCAATGAGGACAGAAAACAAGGGGCAGTGGTCCTCCATGTGCTCTGTGTAAGTACTACTCCCTAGGTTCTGCCTGAAGGGTCTCAGACAGGATGGGTGGGGCTGAGTTGGAACAGGCAGTCAAGTGCTGCTGCCCTGCCACTTCCAAATACTTTTGATGAGATCTTCTGAGAACCTGGGGTGGGGGGGGGAGAGGGCGGAGGCTCCTTATGACTTAAGATTTCTATATTCACAAATGAACCTGGCACACTCTGTGTTTCACAGACTTTCTCACGCACAGAGCAGCCAACAGTTGCTAGCACAAGTTAAAGAAGGGTGGTGGTTTGATATGGGCTAACTCAGTGTTCATGGAGACTTTGCAGAACATAAATAGCGCAAATAAAGAAAACAAACTCTACCAGTTTTGAAAGGCCAGAGGCTCATAGATCAGAAGATAACGCTATGTATTGTTTTTCTTATTCATGTCAAAAAAACCTGGATTTAGAAGTCAAACCCACTTGTGTGCCACTATTTAATCTTTCTTTGCTCAATCATCATTCTCTTGGGAAGGCCTTTCCTAGTCAGCCTTTCTAACACCTGTCTTCCTCTTTTTGTTTTGTTGCTACTGAGTTTGCCTACAATGCCTGGTGACCCACACGCAATGAGACACAATGCTAGCTAAACCTGCACCCTCCCCATGATCTCACATATCAGACCATGGTGCTCCCTAGGGTTTCATCTACAGATTTTTGGAAACAGGTCACCAGACCTTTCTTGTAATCTATCTTAGTCTAGAAGCTCCTTGAACCTGTTCAGAATCATAGCGATGTGCAAACCTCTACTGACAACGGGTGGTAACTGTGAATGGGGGGCATTAACCAGGAATGCATCTGAAGGAACCAGAACCTCCTGAACGGAAGGTGAGAATTCTACCTTTGAACCACCACTGTCCTTATCTTCTCATACCTAACTTTATGATTCTCCATACTACTGGTCAATATGTATATATTTGCTTAATACCCATCATCCTTAACCACAGGTAAGCCCCCTATGTTGTTTACATGCCTTACTAACTAAGCCCATTCCTGGTACTCTGCAGGAAAAAAAAATTTTGTTAAATTACTGAATTAAGGCTGAGCCCCGGTGGCACAGTGGTTGAGTGCGGGACTGCAGCCTACAGGGCTGGTAGTTCAAATCCAACAACAGCTCTCCAGGAGCAAGGCTGGGCCTCCCATTCCCACCAGAAGGCAGTGATGCTGCCCCCCCTCCCCAAATTAAGGAATTAAATGCAATAGCAACCAGTCTCTGGTTCAGAGTAGATGCTCAAGAAAAGTTTATTGATCTGTTTTCTGGACTCCTGATGCCCACTGGTACCCGGTAATCTTCCTCTTTGGAATCAGGACTTTGATTAGTCTGATTTGATCACTTAAGAAGAGAATGTGTGAATATGTATTTAAAGAAATGGGAGTGTGTGAATATGCATTTAAGGAGTAGCTACAGACCAGGGAAAATCTAGGTTAGCTTCTGGCCTGGGCATGTCATGTAACCACCCAGCTCTATGGGACACAGTCTTACCTGAATTAAAAAAAGCAAAACAAATCTCGAAGTGGCCTGATAGGACAGGGTAGACCCGCCTCTGTGGGCTCCAGAGACTAACTCATTATAGGGGTATAAAGCCACTTTCTGTCTCTGAAATTCACTTTCTTTTCTGTGTTTTGAATGCCCCTTTACTGTCGTCATGCATGGAAGTCTTGATGACATTCCACTTCATCAGGTGGTGGGTCATTATGGTTCAATGAATCAACTCTGTCCTTGAGATGTCCTCTAAAATCAGGTGGCGTATATGCAAGGTTGCATTTGGACTTTCACGGACTTCTTTTTATTTTCTTCAGCTTCAACCAGAACTTACACATGAGTGATTAATAGTATGTCCCACAGTTGGCCCCTAGACTAATTTTAGCAGCTGATATTGAGCTTTAACCTGAATCTGGCATATGAGTCACTGATTGTCCTTTCCACAGTCAGCTCTTTGCCTTGTTTTGGCTGATTACAGAGAACTTCTCCATCATCTCTTTCCACACATACGATCAGTTTGATTCCTGTGAACTCCACATGGCAAAATCCATGTATATAGTCACCATTTAGATTGTTGAAAATTTTATTCGCCATGAATAATTCCTTGATTCTGTAACATTTGGTCATATAGTCTCCAACTTTACTTTTACTCCCAAGGCATATGTGTTAGTCTGGGTAGACTAGAGAAGCAAATTCATAAGCACACATGTGTATATAAGGGAGAGGTTTATATACATTGCAAAAACATCCCAACCCAGTCCAGTCCAAGGTCATCATAAGTCTGATATTAGCCCATATGTCTGATACCAATCCATAAGTCCTCTTTGGACTCACAAAGCACATGCAATGACACCAGGACAATCACAGACCAGTGTGTATCCAGTGTCAGGAGAAGCACCTCAGCACTGTCTGGCTCTCTGTGACGTCTCAAGCATCTCAGCACTGGCAGGAGTCTCTATGTGGTTTTTCTGGCTTCTGAGATCTGGTTTCATCGGGGGTAAGTTCATGTGGCTTCTCCTTCAGAATATCTCATAGGGAGATATAATGTTTTGTCAGTAGACCATCTCTAAGGGTCTAAGCCATAAGTCTCTCATCTCCAAGGGGGAAAGACAGCCAGATTTCACAGAATTTTCAGGAGAAAGTCAATGCCCACACAGAGGTCTCATTGGCTATCTCCAGATTGACAGGCTAGACTCCACCCCTACACTCCCAAACCTGAAACTGACACCAGGTTAGTGACTGCCACAGCATATTTTGCAAGTACTGCTTCTTGCTCTTTATTTCCATCATTTGAATTCCAGTTGGATTGGAATTCAATGCATTTTGATTGCATATTTTATCAATTTCAGACAGTAGAAAAAGTCAGTTTCTTTAGTTTTAGTAGTAGGTGTAGACAGTTGAGTAATCATTGGATTACTAGGAATTCCTTGTAGGATGTTAGAGATTATTCTATCATAGACAGCATTGTGTTTCAAGACACAGTTTGAAATTTTCTTTATGATAATGGATATCACAACCTTCCTCTTAAATTTTTTTCCAACATGGTAAATATTATAATTTTTCAACTCAAAATGTTCAATGCAGTGAGTTCATTTCAACTCACTAATCTCTAGAAGTGTTTGGCTGGGTTTTCTAGAGAAACAAAACCAGTGACATTCAGATATGTATAAGAAAGGGCTTTATATCTAGAAATAATCTTGTATCAAGAAGGTGTCCCAGCCCAGTCTGTTATAAGTCCCAGGGACCAATACCAGCTAAAACCCTCTTCAGACTCATGTTGCTGTAGACCTGTCTTGCAGAAAGATGAAGTGGAATGTAGGAAGATTGCAGGCTGGTTGGTGCAGAGTCCCATGGATCTAAGTTCAGTGGAAACATGGTAGAGCTCTGGTAGATCTCAAGGACAGCCGATTCAAATGGAGCCACCCCTGGAGGCAGATGTGGAGTCCTAGTGAAGTCTCAGTCAAGTGGAAGGGATGGGGGGAAGGTTCCTCCAGTGTCTCACTTACACAAAGGCCACCCCTCCCAGGAGGCATTATCAGACTGTAACCTGATTGGCAGGTGGGATTCTACTCCTCCAAAGTACAAGTTGCCCTAAAATCTAACTAGTACAGAAAGATACTGATCTTTAGGCATTGTTTCATTTTTAACAATCTAAACTTTCTTACATTCATTTCCACATATTCCACATTTTGGTTATTATTAGATTCTTGCAGCTCTTCCTTCTCATTTTCATCATGCCTATTAAAAAGTGAATGTCCCCCAAAGCTTTACTCCAACCATGTCATGAGGTCCATTCTACAGGGAGAAGGCATTTATAGTAGTCGCATGAGTAGTATTTTGCATACATTCTAAGCTGTATCAGTGCCCTGCTACGATTGATAAGGCTTGTAGGGGATAATCACTCAGAAGATTTCTAGTACGTGCTTCTTCTTTCTAGTCTCTTCTTAGTCTGGAAGTTCCACTGCAATCTGTTCATCTTGCGCCATCCTACTAATATTTGCAATACCAGTGACATAACTTCCAGCATCACAGCAACCTACATGCCACCACAGTACAACAAACTGAGAGCTATGTTATTTTTGATTGGCTCATATGTCTATGAAAGTTGGACGATGAATAAGGAAGACTACAGAAGAATTGATGTATCTGAATTACTGTGCTGACAAAAGAATATTGGAAGTAGTGTGGTCTGCTAGAAGAGCAGGCATATCTCACTTGCTTGGAGACACTCTACTGACAAGACAAGTTGGCAGCCTGCTGATAGACCCTGAGTCCTGGAGGAACTAGAGGAGAAACCACTTGGGCTTACCTTGATGGAACCAAACCTCTGAGGTCAGAGAAGCCATGTGGAGACTCCTGCCAGTGCTGCATTGCTTGGGAGACCATGGGGAGACGCTTCTGCCATCATCGAATACACAAAACTCTGCACCCACTGTCCTGTGATTGTCTTGGTGTCATTGCATGTGCTTTGTGAGTCTGAAAAGGACTAATGATTTGGTCTCGGACATGTGAGCCAATATCAGACTTATGGACTTAGACTGGACTTAGTTGGGATGCTTTCTCAGTATTTCACTCCTCTTGTATGTAAACCTCTCCCTTATATCCATATGCATGTTTATGAATTTATTTCTCTAGTCTACTTGGACTAACACATTTGGTTAAATGCTTTTGGCAGGATTCTTTTCCTGGCCAGACCCTGACAGTTAGTTCACCATTCCCACTATGATGGACTTGACTTTCTCTCAAGGACTCCTGTGCAAAAGTCCAGGGAACACATGAGGACTCCTTCCCTGTGTTCTGTTGCACAGCCTGCATCTACACCATGGTGGTTATACATACAAATACCTGAATCCTATCTAGACATGCTGAATGGATCTCCTAGAAAGGGAAATGAAGAATCCTCTTTTTGCATGGGTTTCCAGGTGAAGCAGTACACATTAAATATACACTATATTCTTTATCACTATATTAAGTATAAGATCTAGTATCAATCTAAAAAACAAAACAAAATAAAAAAAACCTGTGGTTGCCATCAAATTAATTCTAACTCATAGGACAAAGTAAAACTGTACCAGAGGACTTCTACAGCAGTAAATAGATGCAGGCTACCACATTTTTCTCCTCAAAAACATCTAGAACTGCTAACATTTCGTTTAGCCACCAAAAGCTTAATCATTATGCTAGTTGGGCCACTCTGGTTATCACAAAGCTTCATTAAATTAAAATAGTTTTAGAATACATGCAAATGGTGTATTTCTACTTTTAAAGCTACTCATACCCTTTATAGTTTGAATTCTCCAAGATAACCTACTCAGGTGGCATGACTCTCCATCAACAGGTCAAGTCACAAAATGACTATAAAAGGAGAGCCCCTAGACTTAGGAGAGATGATTGTTTTAGAGAATGGCCCATCTTGGTTTTGAAATATATTTCATTTCTTCTGAAATGAAATATATTTACCCACTTTGCTCTTTTTTGAATTTGGGTTTTCCCAGAAGTGATCTTGAGGTAAGTTGTCATTTGAGTAGAAAAAGAAGAAAATGTCAGATGAAGAGTAGGAGAGTAGAGGAAGGTAGCTGAGGAGTAGGAAGGAAGGTTGCTAATAAAGGATATAGCATTATGGGCGCTTGAAGCTTGATCCTACTGGGGGAATTATCAGAGACAGTGTAGAGTGACCTCATAAATAGGCATGGGATCTAGGGTACTGATTTGTATTTGTTTTTTTAAAATTGTTTATTGATAAGAAACTAACAGAAGGTCTCCAGTTTTTTGTTTTTTAAATCATTTTATTGGGGGCTATTACAGATATTACAACATCCATAAATTATATCATGCAAACTTGTACATATGTTGCCATGGTCATTTTCAAAACATTATTTTTTTTCTATTTGAGCCCTTGGTATCAGCTCCTATTTTTCACTCCCTTTTCCACTTTCCCACCATCATAAGCCCTTGATAAATTATGTTTCTGTATTTTTCATATATTGCACCATATGATGTATCCCTTCACCCACGGTTCTTTGTCCCTGTGGGGTTGGGGAGTCATTGTACATCCATCATTGCTATCCCCTTTCTCTCTCTTCTTCCCTTCCCCTCATGGTATCACTACTTTCATTACTGTTCCTGTGGGTTTCATCTGCCCTAGATTCTGTTTGTTAAGAGCGCTTATCTGTTCCAGTGTACATACATACTTGGTTCTAGAAGGATTTGTGAGGTAGAACAGGAGTTATGATAGTGGAGAAGAGGAAGCATTAAAGAACAAGAGGAATGTTGTGTGTTAAGTTGGTCCTATACTGCACCCTGGCTAAATTGTAGCTTCTGTGTGGCCCTTTTGTGAAAGGATCTCCAATTGTATACAGATGGGCTTTGGATCTCCACTCTGATCCCTCTCCTTCACAATGGTATAATTATTTTGGCCTTCTGATACCTGATCCTGTTAACACCTTGTGATCATACAGACCAGTGTGCTTCTTCTATGTGGGCCTTGTTGCTTCCCTGGTAGATGGCCTCTTGTTTAACTTCAAGCCTTTAAGTTCTTAGATAATTTATCTTTTAATAACAGGGCACCATCAGCTTTTTTTCACCACCTTTGTCTATATACCCATGTTGTCTTCAGTGACTGTGTTGGCAAGGTGTGAGTATCACACAAGACCAGGTTATTAGAACAAATTATTCTTGTGTTGAGGGAGGTTAAAGTAGATGCCCAACGTTTGTCTGCTACCTTAATACTTTAACATATAAATATATGTACATAGGGCAATGCCCTTATTATTTTATATTAATATCTTTACTTATACACATGCCTATATTTATGACTCTCTATATAGCTTCTGCCTCCTAGTTCTTTCCTCTGTTTCCTTTTACTTTCCTTTTGCCCATTACCATGTTCACCCTTAAGTGGGATTTCAGTAATTCCTCTTAGCTACATTGAAATTGCCATTCTACACCCTCCTTGCCCCATCGGTTTTAGATCCTTTGTTGTTCCCCTGTCTGTGAATTTTTTGGCTCTCCACTCCCTTTCCAGAATCCACCTGCTTATTCCAGATTATGATCGACTCTGGTTCACTTTAGTGGTGATATTATAGCAAAACAAGACAGGAAAAACATTGTCAATCATTTCCTTCGGGTATAAGGTGATTGCACTGATGACATCAAGAATTTATCCAATGGCATAGAATTTAAAGTATTGTTAATATGAGGAGTTTATGTACAACGGTGAGCTGCAACCCATAAGTTACTGTTCTGTACAGATTGGATTCTTAAATGATTGAGCTCTGCTTACATTAAGCATTGGGGTTAGTGCTAGGGGAAATTTCTCATAACATTCCTTATAAGGGGAGATTCTTGTCTTTCATATTAATTACCTGTCCTATTAATGCCAGGGAAGCATTGCGGTAGTAAATACATGGTGGTTCTGGGTCTTCTTTCACTGGACACCCACTGAACCTTCAGTCCCACCCAAGGTCCAACTACCACCATTTCGACAGTCATGGGTTGGCCCTCATTTACTTTTTCTCCCATCAGGGAATTTCAGTCCTTATTGCAAGTATTAGAGGTGGTTTAGAGATAGAGCCCAGTTTGTTCAGTTGGACTTCCCTGCTGTGCCCTTCTGCTGTGGCTCTTGGGGGATGCCGTGTTCCCTGTAAAGACAGCATCTAAGATCATCTTAGTGCCTCGGCCACGGCATAGTTTACCGAAGGTCGGGTAGAAACTTATTCAGAATGTCTCTGCAAGAACATAGAACTGGGTTTATTCATTCCTTAGGTTCCCCACAATTACTGTTTAGCATCCCTTCCCAATGTGAGGTTGCACCTCCCTAATTACCCACCGTAAGAAAAATAAGTGCCTCTTCTCAAATGTCGATGCTCCCCGCCCTGGTTGTAACTCAATTTTCCAGTAAAGTTCTCCTCTATTGATTTGTCTCAATGTTTTATAACATCAAGTGGATGGTCTTCTCTCTTTATCCCCCCTGTTAAAGGGGTGACCCCAGCTTATATGATGGCCCCTCTTTTGATATTATTCTTATGAAGTGCCTATAAGGAGGGGGGACATTGGTTCATTTGGTTGGTGGCTTTCAGAAGTATTTATTTGCTGGCATTTCTTGAGGAGGTTGTGTTATAAAATCCAAAGGCTTGAAGAAAATTGAGGCAGATTCTGACATTTGAAAGTGGGAAATGCTCTAAAATTAATAAAAGGTGAAGGCAGAAAATTCATGTGCTACATTATTCTTCCAAGCAATCAAATTCCAGATATTTGATTTTTTTTAGAACCCTAGCCTCTTTAGTCCTTAAAGTCAGTGGACACTGCAAGGAAAATTATGTCTGTTTTGATGTTAGAACCCCAAATCATGGCGAATGTTAGCAAGACTTCATGGAACCAATACCAAGCCTCATTGGTAGAAAATGATCATAAAAAGAAATAACATTTTCCCCTAGATCTAATCCTATATTATCCCTTTAAGTCATGAAAAATAGAGAAGAGATCAAAGGAAATTATATATTATTCAGACCATATTTTCCAGGAGACTTAGAACAATTTCTAGTATGGTCAGGACACTATAGTACTCTAGGAATTCCTCTTCTAGCAACAACTTTGTGGAAGTTAAAAACAAACTTGATGATGTAGTAAAAAGAAATTGTGCAAATCCACTGACTGTAGATGTTACATAAAACAGCAAAGTAAATATTGTGCCATTTACATATCTTTTCTCTCCCAATTCAGACATTTTTGCTGGAGTGTGTTAAACTCCATCAAGTTATAGACCACAACACTTTCATGTTACCTTAAGTACTTTTTGGTCTACAGTTCTTTGGTTTATTCATCCCCATCAACCTTTGAAATTATCTGACAAAATAGTATTTACTTTTTAAAAAACTCTAGTTTCTCTCTGAAGGCTTTGCTCATTTCCTTTGCCTTGGGCCCAGAAGAATTCATCTTCTGTGCTATTATCATGCTGGCTGCAAGTTACAAACTATTGCTAACCATGCCTAAAGCAAATAGTGGATTCACTTTCTTACCTAGTAAGAAGTTCAGAGGGAGATGGACTGGGGGATTAGTTTAGCTGGTGACTGATTTCCTGAGGGCTTAGGCTGTTCAGCTGATGAGTTTATATTTTCATCCTTGTGTTTGTGGTCCTATAAGAGATGTTACTTTCCTAAATATCACAATCAAGTTCAAGGCAAGAAGAAAGGGCGATGTGTTAGCTTGGGTTGTCTAGAGAAACAAAGCCAAAGATGTTTATATACATATAAGAAATAACTTTATATCGAGATGTGATTTTATATCAAGAAGTCATCCAAGCCCAGTCTAACTCAGCTCCATTGCTTCAGACTCTCATAGCCAAAGACTGATGATGCAGAAAGGTTAAATGGGGTTCAGGAATATCACAGGTCAGAGGGTACAGAGTCTCCTGGATCTAAGATTGGTGGGAACATGGTAAGACAATAACACCTCCCAGATTGGCTCCCAGGATCAGTGGCCCATAGGGGGTTGCCCCTGGAGGAAGGCACAGAATCCCAGCAAGCAGGAAGGGTGAAGGAGCAGAGCAGGAAGAAGTCAAAGTGCTTCTCTTATTAAAACACACCCTCAAGGAAGTTTCATCAGGCTGTGAATTGATTGATAGGTTAAATTCCATCTCTATTTCCATGTAGATATATATTAACACACAATCAAATACCACAGGTGACTTAAGTTTAAATTATTTATTCTTTATAATAGTCTGATAAGCTTGATAGAGAACATATGATATGAGGGGTTATGCCCCCCCCCAAAAGATTTTCCTCCAAAGATACTTATATCTTTAATACTACTTTTTTGGGCTGAGCCCTGGTGGTGTAGTGGTTGTGCGTGGGACTGCAGCCCACTGGGACAGAGGTTCAATTCCAGCAGTGGGGCTGGGCCTCCTACTCCCACCACCGGAGTACAGTGATGCCCCCCCCAAAAAAAAATTATTTTTTTTACAAAACAACCTTATCACCTTCAAAGTACTCTCCATTACACTTAATACATTTGTCAAATCTGCAATTCCATCTTGGAGACATCTTTCAAATTAATCTGTTTGGAAGGCTGAGAGCACCTCCCTTGATTTTTTTCTTCACCTTTTCTACATTGTCAAATTACTGTCCTTACATGTCGCTCTTCATTCACTGTGTTAGACTTGGTTGACTAGAGAAACAAATTCATTGCCACTCATATATGTGTAAGAAATAACTTTAAATTGAGAAGAAATTATGTATTAATAAAACATCCCAGCCCAGTCCAGATCAGATCCATACATTAAATATTAGCCCATAAGTCCAATATTAATCTATGAATTCCTCTTCATACTCATGCAGCACATGCAATGGAACTGAATGCATGATGATCACAGAACAATGAATGGAAATTTCTGTGGATCCATTGGTAGTGGGCGCCTCTTCAGGACCCTGGCTGCCATTAACATGGCTCCGTGTAGTTTGTCAACAATAATGTGAAGCAGAGAGAAAGTAGCTTAGCTCTTCTGATGGCAGAGTCAAGAGAGAGTTCCCAGAATCCTCATGAGAAGCCCGCACCCACAAGGAGGAATCATCACTCTGTGACTTGATTGATAGGCTAGACTCTACCCCTTCATTCTTTTATCAAGTTGACATCAAAATGTGTAACTACCATATCTGTGGAAACAAAAAGAAGTTCACATGCAATGAGGTCATATGAGTAAGATGCATGGGACAAGAGACACGCTATTTTTTGCCCCAAACTGGTGCACTAGGTTGACTGTGTGAGCAGGTGGATTGTCATGGTGACAAAACCAGTTCCCCATCTGCCACAAATCGGGCTTTTTTGCCTCTCACACTGGAGCACAATCTTCAGAGCCTCTGAATAGAAAGTTTGATTAACAGTCTTATCTGGTAGGATGAACTCCAAATGCACTATCCCCCTCACATTAAAAAAAAGCAAAACAACTGAGCATTGTCTTGATCTTTGATTTCACTTCACAAGCTTATTTTGGCGAGATGTTGATGGTGTCTTACACTGGCTTGATGGCTATTTGCTTTTAGGCTCAGAAGCGAAAAATAGCAACATGTCTCACCACTGGTAATGACCTTGGGAAAAAGTTCAGGTAGCTACAGAGCTGTTGTTTCAAAGCATGGCATGTTTCCAGTCAATGTTGTTTTTCCTGGGCAGTCAGAACCTGAGGCACAAATTTCGCAATGAATCTTGTTATTCTCAAGTCTTCCTTTAAATTTTGCTGAACCGAGCTCCAATATATCCTGATAGCTTTCTCATTTCTTCAGTGGTCTACCATCGATATTTGAACACAAATGCATGAATTTTATTTACATTTTCATCCACTTGAGAAGTTCCCAAACATTCAGAATGAGGTTTGTCATCAATTGATATTTCAACTTTTTTGTATACTTGAATTTTCTCCACAGCACTGTCCTCGTAAGCTGTGTTCAACATCACAACAGTTTCTGGGGCATTTTTCCCAAGCAGAAAACAAAAACAGCAGACACAAGCTTTTCTTTTTAATCAGTCATTGCAAAAAACTAGGTTTGAGTGAAACTGCTTTTACAAAAAATTTACCGTGGCCAGTGATGACCTTCCCAGACGGTGCCCCTGGGTGCACTAACTCAGAGCGTTCAATGCTCACCTAGTAAGGAAAATGTGTACCATGAAAGCTCCAAGTGGAGTTTTTTCCGGTTTTTTTTTTGATGGGGGGTATCCCCTTATAATGTCTCACTTGAAGGTTTTGAGTCACTTATGTTTGCAAATCAGGACTTAACTTGAAATCCTTAACCTTAACCTGGGCTTCTAGGGAACCAGATTGTCTCTCTTTCAATAGCTGTTGAAATACATCATTATCATGTTAATGGGGCATGGACCATAAGGTAATTCTATTGATACTAACATTATTTTAGTGGATGGTATGAGCTGTAAAGACAGTTGAAGAAAATTTATACATGTGTAAAACATGGAGAAATATGGGGAGTTAGAATTAAAAAATTAAAGAACTAGAGGAAAGAGGGAAAGAGAAGTTTATGCTGGAGGGGTTCAAGTAGAAAATGTAGATGAATGTGGCAACATGTGTACAAGTATGCTTAATACAAATGATGTATTGAATGTTGTAAGAGTCCCCAATAAAATCTATATTTTTAAAAAAACATCTTATTAGACTACATTACAAGAATTATTACCCTGTATAGTTTAGAGACATAGGTTATGGGATACTAGTTCAAAGGAATGAGTTTCATTTACATGCAGCATTATTTTTTATAAAAATAATATTTTAAAAAATCATAGAGGGGTAGTTTTTATATATATTGTAAAAAAAATGAATCATTACAAATCTACTATTGATCTTTTTTCTGACTACTAAACATCAATAGCCCCACAGAGATTAGAAAAGTATAGAATAGAGTTTACCCTTCTAAAATCTCCCACCACATATTAAATTCATATAAGAAAATGAAATCACTGGAAAATATATATTTAAAGACATCACTGTTATTCCAACTCATGACAATCCTACAGGACACGGTAGAACTTTCCTTTAGAATTTCCAAGACTGTTGTCTCTTTTGTAAATCATTTTATTGCGAGCTCTTACAATGCTTATTACAATCCATACATCAATTGTATCAGGCATATTTGTACATATGTTGTTTCATTCTTTTTCTAGTCAGTTACTTTCATTTGAGACTCTGGTATCAACTCCTCTCTTCCCCTCCTCTTCCCCCCAACCTTCATGACCCCGGATAGATTATAAATTATTATTTCCATATCTCACACTGATCACAGTCCCTCTACCCCCATGGTTTCCATTGCTCTTTCCCCTGGAGGTATATGGGAAATTATGTGTTGATCAGTTTTCTTCCCACCCCAACCCCCCATCACCCATCCCATCTGGTATCTTTCTTCCCATTCCTCCTGGGTTGCATGTGTCCCTCTGGTTTAGTCTGAAGTGAGAGGCATCACTGGGGTCATGGTGGTAGGGGTGAGAAAGCCTCAAGGAACGAGAGGAATATTGTGTGTTTCATCAGTGCTTTACTGCACTCTTGTTGACTCATGCCTTCCCTCTGTAGGGAATGTTCCATAGTATACAGATGGACTTTAAGTCTCTACTCCAATCCCCCTAATTCTTAACCATGTGATTTTGCTTGTTTGATTGTTAAGGGTTACCTGATTCCAGTGACATCTCCTATTTGCATAGATTGATGTCCTTCTTCCATGTGGGTTTGTTGTTCCTCTGCTGGATGGTCACTTGTTTTACTTCAAGCCATTAAGACCCAAGATGCTATATCTTTTAATATCTGGGCACCATCTGCCTTCTTCACCCATTTTGACTTCAGTGATTGTGTCAGAGGGTGAGCATCTCAGATCTTTACAAAGGCAAACTATCATAACTTTTTCCTGTGGAGTGGCTTGTGGGTGCAAACTGATGTCCTTTCATTTAGTCACCAAAAAATTAACCACTGGCCCACCAAGAAGCTATAAAATGGAGCCACATTAACGGAAGGAGAAACATAATTCCTATTTTAATATATATATATGGCCTTACAAACCCTTACATAGAAATATGCATGTGTTTGTGATATGTATGTGTACAAAGATCATTTGGCAAAAAGCAATTATGCAACTATTTTAAATATTTTTCATTTAACAATGTTCTGTGAATGTCTTTCCTTGACATAAATGTCTGTACACTCTAATAGCACTTCAATGTATGATGTATCATAGTTTATATAACATCTTTTATATTATATATATTGTTGTGGTTAGGTGCCATCAATTTATAGCCACTTTATGTACAACAGAACAAAACACCACCTGGTCCTATACCATGTTTACAACTCTCCTTATGTTTGAACCCATTGTTGTCGTCACTTTGTTAATTCATTTTGTAGAGGGCTGTAATAGTCTGGTTATAATAGAGAAACAAATCCATCAAAACTCATATGTGTATAAGAGAGAATTTTATATAGAGGATAATTGTACATTGAGAAAGCATCCCAATTCAGTCCAGATCTAGTCCATAAGTCCAATATTAGCCCATATGTCTGATACCAATCTATAAAATCTTCTTTAGCTTCACCAAACACATTCAACGATGCTGAATGCAGGATGGTCACAGGCCATCCTGGGTAGAAAGTCTTTGGATCCAGTAGCGTTGTAAGCATCTCAGTGCTGGTGGTTTCTCTGGCCTCAGAGGTCTGGTTGAATCAAGGTAGGTGCATGTAACTTCTCCAGCGCAGGGCACTAGCATAGTTCCATGTGTCCTGTCAGCTGCAATGTTTCTCAGGGAGTGAAATAGTGAGACAGAGTCTCTCCTGCCTGCCAGGAGGAAATTAGCTAGAGTTTTCCCAGAATCCTCAGGGGAAGACCATGCCCACACAGAAGTTTCATTGACTATCTCCAGATTGACAGGTTAGACTCCACCCCTACACTCTTAATCCTCAAATTGACACCAGATTAGGTAACTTCCACAAGGGCCTTCATCCTTTCCACTCTCTTCCTATTTTACCAAGCACAGCATCCTTCTCCAGGAACTGGTCTCTCCTCATCAAAGGTTTGAGAAGAAATTGTACCATTCTTGCCTTTAAGGAGAATTTGGGTTGTGTTTCTTCCAAGACATGTTTACTTGTTCTGTTGGAAGACCATGCTACTTTTAATATTCTTAACCAAGACTATAATTCCAGTGCATCAATTCTTCTTCAGTATGTTGCATGCTATGAGAAATTAATAATCACTATAAAGCCTCATTACTTTTCAACATTTTTAAGAGGTTCTGTCAACCGAACCAATGGGACTAACAACAATAACAACATGTTGGGATTCATATTCCCAGCTGTTTGAGCAAGCTGCTTGCTTTAAATGATGGTTGTAGATTTGCATATGATTGGTGACTGCCTTTCCTTTAGCCCATTCAAGTGCCTTTATTAGGGCAACCAATTGAGCCTTTTGAACAGAGAGCTTCTGTGAGGAAGGACCTGAGACCAAATGACTCAACCTGTTCCAACAACAGTTGCTTCTGCATACCTGGTTCCATTGAAGATGAAACTGTTTGGTCAGTGTATAATACCTCATCTGACATTGTGAAATGACTATGAGAGAGATCTGGCCAGGTTGCCTGAACAATCATGCAGAAGTTCTGGGACTGTTTCTGGAAGGAGACTAACAGGATTAAGAACCCTTCGGAACCTAATGCAGCGATGGTCTCGTAAGAGATCTCTGGTACTGAGTGATGTGGGTATTTGATATCCCTTGATCTGGCATGCTCCAAAGAAGGGCTTCCACAACGAGTGGGGCTGTGAGAGTCAACTCTTGGCTCAATGTGAGTTTGTCAGCCTCTTTTACCAACAGGGCAGTAGCAGCAATAGCCCTTAATAAGCACGCTAGCCATCTGGAAGACACGGTGGCTAGCCTCTTGAGCAAATAAGCAACTGGTCTACTCCTCAAGTCAATTGACTAGGGGATGAACTCTTTTGCCACTCTTTTCCCTCCATGCACAAAGAGGTTGAAGGGGTTGGCGATATCCCCAGGGCCAAGGTAGGGACAGAGAACAAAGCCTGTTTCAGTTTTTCAACAGTCTTTTTCTTTAAGTCCATTTAGGGAGCCATTTCCTCCAGGGGCGGCATAGAGAGTCTTTATAATTTCAACAAACCCAAAGTCCAGAGCCTGCAGAACCCCACTGTGCCGAGGAATTCTCAAACTTGCCATTTTGTGGTAGGTGTGGGGATTTGCAGATCAGTGGCGATTAGGCTTGAGAGAGGGTTCAGTTTCCCTCTTGAATGAGAGACCCTCGATATGAGACTCTGGATGCACACAATTGGACCTTCTTGGCCCACACTCTGTAACCCGTGTCTGAAGTTTATCTAAAAAGGTCTCTCTGGCCTTTTTGCAGGTCTATTCTGTTTCTGCCATCATCAAAAGCCATCTACATACTGCAGGAAGGAACACTTTTTCCACTTGCTTCCAATTTTCCTCTGTGTGTCCCCCACCCCACCCCATGGGGCCTAATTAGGGTCTGGAGTTTTATCTGAAAATGACAGATGTTTGTTTTCCAATTGTATAAATCAAATCGCTGGCTCAAAAAGGGACATAAACCTAAAGGGACCGTCTTTTGAGTCCTGGTCTCAGTGATGCTCCTCGCAGGAGCAGAATGGGACATTGTGAGGGAACCCCTTACAGGTGTGGAGACGAGACAAAACCTGGTCTTTTGATTCCGTGGGAGTCAATGGGTGGCTTGTAACCTGTGAGCATTTAGCATAAGTTGGGGGAAGGTCAGACCCCTCAGGAAGTGCAAGTTAAGTTAGGGGTATGTGCTACATGGTGCATTGCCCTTAGTTTTTATCAAAGATCCCAAGTGGAAATTTGCTAACATAACCAGGAGACTTGTCTGCTTGATATACTTTCTTAACCACGCTTGAGGGTGGGGGTGGGTGGGGTGATTCTTAAAGAAGATTTTGCCACAGAACCATATAAGGGAATTGATCTTGGTGGGCAGGTTTCCTGTTACTACATTTCCACACTGCCGAGCTATCTGAGGGTCAGGAATGCCCATGGCAGACCACCTGACTCCAAATATAGGCCACTCTGATTCACAAATGGTCTGGAGTTTTCTAGGACTACCATTTACTCCATACTGGTCGGTGAATTCAGCTTTAAAATTGTTCCCATGCACTGCAGGGGTGTGCTACTTGTAAAACATGAGCATCCCATGATGCTAATGTATTCAGTTGAGAAAGAACAGGTGAAAGATAAGCAAAGAAACTTCTGGGGGGGGGGTGAAATTAGAGAGACTACCCCAATATCCGAAGTCAATAACCACTCAAACAAATGATCTGGGGTTCAGGAGTAAGGATGAATGCATTGAATATCTTGTAACAGACACTGAGTGAAATATGAACCAAGTGGTCCAGAGGACTGTCTCTTATTTGACCAAGCACTGGAGGACTTAAAATAACATGACTTCCAAAAGCATAAAAGAGAGCCAACAGGAATTTCTGGAAAGGAGTCTACTCCACCAGGACGGCCCCTGACAACCAGAGGGCTCAGACCAACACAAGGGGAAGCACAATGAGACAAAGGAGGAGACAGGACAAGCATGATGGCATCATTTGAAAATGAAACCAAAAATAGACACCACCAGAGCCAGAGTCATTTAGCGACATCCGAGTAAAGAGTCAACCTGGCAAAGTTAAGGCCACGGCCGGTTCTCCCCACGTCCCGAGGGACTAGTCCAAAAAACGGAGAGAAAACAGGGCCATCCCTCTAGCGGGGAAGCAAGTAGACTCCAAATACAAATCTGTGGTGTGAGAAAGTCATCTCCAAGTGATGGCTCCCCGACAAGTCTCCCTGGTCTGGGGCAGATGTCAGCTTGAGGCTGTATTTCAGGTGGCACAGTAATTATCTTGCTGGGGTCTCCAAAATGTTATAGGTTATGAGAAATTAATAACCACCATAAGGCCATTTATGCCCTAAGTGGACTCTTTATTCTAGCCATCGGGAGGACTCAAGTCTCTCTCAAAAATTTCCCAAGGCCCTGAGAAATATTCAGGGAGGGTTTGTAAGGCCAAACACCATAACTGGTTTGGCAAGCAGGTAGAGTTTGAGGGCTCTAGCAGTTTACAGAAGCTAAGGTAAGCACTAGTCCTCACCTACCTTTATGAGGCAGGGTAGAATGGGATTGAGGGACTCCTTTTGAGAATAGGAGCATGCTGACATTGGGGTAATTCACTGAGAAGCACATCTTGAGGCAAAGTAAGTCATGGGTGAGAAAGAGATTACATGCTTTAGGCATGAGAAAGGCCTGGACAACGTTTTAAACATTCCAAAATGGAGTCACACGAGCCAAGTTTGGGAGTGGTTCTTACAAGTATTGCTTACCCAGTGCCCAACTTTCACAGGCATAGGAGGCAATTGAAATACCATGTCTTGGGACAGGTGTACCTTAGCCCCTGCAATAACCCGCTTGCTTTCCAACACTTGAAACAGGTTCTCTCAACTAACTTAATGGCACTTAACAATAACAACAACAACAAAGAATCCATATTCCCAGCTGTTGGGGTCAGTGCCGTAGCGTTTTCCATGACGTTTGCACATTTCTACAATCCCACCAGCAGTGTATGAGAGCTTCAAATGCTCCATACATAACTGCTATTTTATGGGTTTTTAAAAATAAGTTTGGCTGTCTGGGCATATGTCTCGTGCACTTGTCTGCTGTTTCTATGATTCAAGTGTTAAAATACTGTGTAATCTTCCATTCTGATCGATGGGATCAAATATGTATGTGTGGGAAAAAAATAAGCTTGTACAGGAGGAAGGAGGGGATGGAATACTAAATCAGTGCAACAGCCAAATGTAGAATCCCCTTTTTAGACTTGGGTGGACATAGCAGTCATGAAGATAACTGGAAGTTAGCAAAAATCAACTCAACTCATATCAAGTGTCAAAGCATAACTGGCTCAAGAAATCTTGAAATTTATTTTTATTTCAGATGGAGCCGCAAGTAGTGTTCAAATGGGCAACTGTGTCTTTATATCTGTTTCTGTCTCTCTACCTGTCATGTCTTGGGTTGACTTCTTATTCTGTTGCCTGCATCCTCAGACACTCTGTCCATCTGTCCACCTGTCCACCTGTCCAGGCAGTGGGTCCCAGCAGCCTCAGTCTTAGGTGGCTTTAGCGCTGACTATTTTGGAAGGTGAGAATACCTCCCTCCCAGCTTCTCTTTGAGTGTTATTGAGCCCCTGCTTGATCTTTGTTGGTCTCCCAATGTCTGTGTGTGGGGGGTGGGAGATGGGGAGGGGAGAAATAGGTCATTTTGCTGGTCATCCTGGGTCATTTGCCTATTCCCTATGATGCGGAAGTTGGAGAGGACTGACAGCATTTCTCAAAAGATGCTGAAGGTCAAGAAATGAGTGTGATGTCCACGACTAAGGATGCTGAAATTAAAAAGACAAGGCTGTGGGATTCTTTAGCATGCAAGGAACAGGGAAGCTTAAAGTGAAACTGTTAAAACCGTGCTATGTTATTTTATTAAGCCCAGAGATTTTAAGTGCTCGGGTTGTTTCTGACTCATGGCCAGTTCCACCTCAAGTCAGATTGTCCCTTCATATGACAAGCAGTGGACAGGCTGGGACTCCCAGGGAGAAAAGTATCCCTCTGGAAAGGACTATAGATCCTTTCTTTCCATTTGGTGGAGCTAGCCTGTGCCACGTGCCCACCCCTAAACCAAACATCACTTGAGGAATACTGAGCACTGTATCAATCAGTATGTACTTGGGGAGGGGGCAAGGAGGGCAGTGGTCACTGTTCACGTGAGGCAGGGTGGATATTTGAACAAAACTAGGGTCTTGTTCGGAAAGATTGAGGCGTGGGTACCTGGGATAGAGTACGGCGGAGAGGTGGTTTCTAGCCAGAAAGAACATTTCGCGACATTCTCTGGACAGCAGCTGGTCAAAGATGTGGAGGTAACATCACAGAAAAGTGCCTTCCAAGAAACCAGCAAAGAGGAAAGACTCCTTGTTAACACCTTCTGTGAGCCCGGAGGGAACCCTGCCTGCACAGCGGGAAACCCGTGGTTGCTTGCAGGAGCTCAGTAGTCGGTTCCCACCAGCTGCACTGTGGGAGGAAAATGTGGCAGTCTAATTCCACGAAGATGTCCACTTAGAAACCATCCCAGGCAGTTCTGCTTTGCCCAGTAAGGTCACCATGAGTTAAAGTGTACTCCTTGGCAATGGGTTATAGGTTTGTTTGTTTTTTTGGTTTTTGGGGGGGCGGTGGGGGGGAGGTTAGTTCAAGCCAAGGGTTGTGCTAAATTGTGGGGCTATAGTAACAAATGAGATGGATAAAAATTACTTCTTCCTGGTCTTCTAATGAGAGAGACAGACACAAATACATTGATTGACTACAAAGCATTTTCTCTATAAAGTCACCAGTAGCACATTTAATTTGCACTCATCTGCTAACCTAAAGGTTGGCAGTTCGAAATTACACAAAGGCTCCTTGAAAGAAGACCTGGACAACTGGTTCCATAAAAATTATGGCCAAGACAAGTCTGTAGGGCTGTTCTAGTGCATAACACCTGCCATTACTCTGAGTCAGAATCAACTCAGTGACATCCGGGTAGTGTACATATGCATGATAAAGAAAAATAAAGCAGGAAAAATAGGTGAGAGAAAATTTATTGAGAGAGCTATCTGTGGCCCTTTGCTTGGGTTGACATTTGAGAAGTCATTTAAAAGGCATGATGAGGGGCTGAGCCCCGGTGGCGTAAGTGGGTGAGTGTGGGGCTGTGGTTTAAATCCAGCGGCGGCTCTCAGGAGCAACGCAGGGTAGCTCCCACGACCACCAGAGGGCAGTGATGCCAGAATAAATAAATAAAAGGCATGATGAAGTGAGTCAACGTGACAAGTGGCGTCAAAGCACTTCCATAAAGACAGCAACTGAAAAGGGTCCAGGATTTTAAAAATCCCATTAAAAATAACATGGCATGCCTGGGGAACATGGAGGTGGGTGAAAGAAGAGTTGCAGGCTATGAAAACAAAGAGGAAGTTAGGTTCATCTATGGATTAAGGTGTTCAATTCATGACAATAGAGAAACGTACTGAAACTCTCTGGCTCTTGAGGAAAATGTGTCCCTCTATCCAAACCACTCTACCATAAATTACGTCAACTTCTTCGCTCTCTTCTCCTACAGGCCATGTACATGTTCTACGCACTGGCCATTGTGTGTGATGACTTCTTCGTGCCCTCCTTGGAAAAGATCTGTGAGGTAGGTACCTGGTTCCTCCTGTGCTTGAGCCTCAGGTTGCACAGCTGCACTCTTCGCAAGCTTGGGCAGGCCATGAACCCCGAGCGAGGACTTTGAGAATGCTCTCGCATGCAACATGCCCTCTGAATGCCGGGAACGCCGTGATTGACAATCATGGACTATAATGTCACTATGAGTTTCTATAGACCTGCTTAGAGTCTGTGGTCCTGATACATAGTCAAAGTTTATCCCAAATAGACAATTTTCTCCCGCTCCATTCAGCATAGGGCAGTTTAAAAGTACCATTTGTGTGCTTCTTCTTAGTTTCTTTCCCGCTTTTAAACCTTACTCTTCTTTGATCCCTCTCATCTCCTCCATTTCCTTTTGCTCTCATGTTCTTCTCAGTGACTGTGGGGGGGGGGGGGCGGCGGTGCCTCTCACAGTCAGATGTCTGCAGCCGCACACCTCAGTCAAGTTTCCTCTCTGCATGTGCAGAAGTGCTCAAAGCTGAGACCTCAGTGGTGAAAGATGAAAGAATCGACACCAAGATCAGGAACGGACCTTGTGAAAAGGCATCACATTGAACACAAGGCTAAAACCTAGTTAAATCGTTTTCATCAAAGATATTCAACATGCCAGGAACTCTTTCATTCCCTGCTACTTTCATCATTTTGTCTGCTTTGAAATGTAGTTTCCTTTATCTGAAAGCTTTCCATTTTATTTTATTTTTAGTTCAGAACCTCAATTTTCAGAAGGGATCTCTCCCAGATAAACTCCCATTTGGAACTCAAATTTCTTTATGCCAGTACTTCTCAAAATTTGTTACCTTTTCCATTCTTCCTCTTAAATTTCTGATCCAAGTGTTTCATTTATAACAAATTCCCCAGTGACACTGAGGATGATTCTGATCCAGGAAGTGTACTGTGAGAATGACTAGCTTAATCAGTTTCTTCAACATCCTAGATAATTATTTGATTTTTATGCTCTGGAAAATAATAAAAATAAATTATTTCAAACTAATCACAGCAAAACACTGGATTGTGGAAGTAAGAGATGATATTTGAGGTAAACAATGGGTAGCTGTGGAGTCCCTTTGATCAATGTGATTTAACCTGGAATCAGGCCAGCTCTGTCTAGAACAAGAGGAAGCTATTAAGTACATATAAGTGGTATGATTTCAGTAATAATTGAGGTACAATAATGATTTGAGGTTTTCTTCTTCACGCAAAACACAATTACTCCCACACAATTATCCCTCCCTCATGATAACATAATCACCCTATCTTAGAAATATAACTGTCAGAATGTGTTCATCTTGGTTGAGAAGCTCATTGAATCTGTATGCCTATATATTCGTTTGTAGGATAAGACAATTAACACTTTTTAAAAAGGCACAAAAAAGAGGAGCAAGATTTTTTAAAAAATAAAGATAATGGAAGGAAACAGGCAATGAAAAGGAAATACAATATTAAATGATAAGAAAGTTAACTCGTATTGAAAGGTTTTCCTTCACCATGTGTCTGTCAGTGTTTGTACTGTGGTGGCTTGTGTATTCTTGCAATTCTGGAAACTTCCATTGATATTTCAAATATAAGCAGGGTCACCAAAAGTGAACAGGCCTCAGCAGCATTCATTTCTAGACTAAGAACAGACTACAAAGAAGGAATGGGGTGCTCACTTCAGCATAATTACATAATGAAAAGCCTATGGATGACATCAAAACATTATTAGCTATTGAACCTCTCCTGAATAACAACAGGATTTTATCAGGCCTAGATAGTGCCATAAGCTGAGCCTATCAGATCAGAAGGAATTCACAATATGACTGTGGAGGAGCCACCTTCTCAACGTAAAGTCAACCATCATGATGCGGAAGGAAAAAAACCTACGGGAGTAAAGTGTTCAGGACCTTCATTTGCTGATGGGAGAAGATGAGAAGCAGCAGCAGCAAACATCAGTTAATAATTTGACCTTGGAATGTGTGAAGTATGAATCTAGGAAAATCAAAAGTTGTCAGAAGTGAAATAAAACATATAAAGATTGATATTCTAGGTATGCGTGAACTATGATAGACTGGTATTGGCCAATTTGAATCAGAAAATCATATGGCTTACTATACTTAAGTGACATCATTTAGAAGAATGGTGTTGCATTTATAGAGAGAAAGGACATTTGAAGAGCTGTATTGAAGTACAATGCAATCTGTAATAAGATAATGTCTATCATCATACAAGTAAATCTAATTAGTGCAGTCATTATTCAAATTTATGTAGCAACCACCAAAGCTAGAGGTGAGGAAATTGAAGAATTCTACTAATGTCTTCAGTCTGAAATTGATCAAATTTAATCAAGATGCATTGATAATTATTGATGATTAGAATGCAAAAGTTGGAATCAAAGAGAAAGGAACACTAGTTGGTAAATATGGTCTTGGTGATAGGAAAGAAGCTGAAGATCATATGATAGAGTTTTTCAAGACTAACAACTTTTTCATCACAAATACCTCTTCAAAAACACAAGCAGCAATTATATATGAGGACGTCTCCAGATGGAAGAGACAGAAATCAAATGACAAACTATGTGGGAAAAGACAATAGAGAAGCTCAATATCAGCAGCTTAAACAAGACCAGAGGTAGATTATAGAGCAGACCATCAATTGTTCATATGTAAGTTTAGCTTGAAGTTTAAGAAAATGAAAATGAGTTCATGGGAGCCAAAGTATGGCCTGCAGTAAATCCCATCAAAATTTTAACAGCATCTTAACAATTTAATGCATTAAACACTAATGACAGAAGACTTGAGCTGTGTGGGTTGACGTCAAAGAGATCATACACGAAGAAAGGAAAAAGTCATTAAAAAGAGAGGATAGAGGGCTGAGCCCCGGTGGCGTAGTGGTTGTGCGTGGGACTGCGGCCCACTGGGATGGAGGTTCAATTCCAGCAGTGGGGCTGGGCCTCCTACTCCCACCACGAGAGAGCAGTGATGCCCACAAAAAAGAAAAGAAGAGGATAGAAAGAATAGAGTAAAGTTGATCTCAGAAGAGACTCTAAAACTTGCTATTAATTGTAAAATAGCTATGTCAATGGGGAAAAAAGTTATGAAGCAAAAGAGTTCAACAGAAAATTTCAAAAGGACATTAGAGTAGTTAAGGTAAAATAGTATAATAAAATATGAAAAGAACTGGAGTTAGAGAACAAAAATAGAAGAACATATTCAGCATCTTGAGCTGAAATAACCAAAGAAAAAATTCAAGGCTCAAGTTGCAGTACTGAAAGGTTCTGTAAGAAAAATATTGAATGGGCAAGTAGGATTCAGAAAGATATTGGAAATATATAGTCAATTGCTGTAATAAAAATGGCTAGTAAGCATTCAACCACTAAAAGAGGTAGAATATGAGCATGAACCAACCAATAGTACTGGTTGAAGAAATACAACCGACCCTGAAAGAATTAGCCAAAACAAATCTCCAAGAATTGATGGAATACCAATTGAAATGTCTTAAGAAACTGATGAAGTGAAGAGATTTGGGAGATAACTGACCAATTTACTGGATGAGAACAATAACCCAACAAGATGCACCAATTACAAAATAATATTGCTACCACACACAAATTATGCTGAAGATCTTCCAACAGCAGTTGCAGCAGTACTTTGGCAGGGAGCTGCCAGTTTCAGGATGGATTAAGGAGAGGACTTGGAGTAAGAGATATCACTGCTGATGTCATATGTATGTTAGTTGAAAGCAGAGAATACCAGAAAGATATTTGCTTATGTTTCATTGTGTGTCAGGGTTATATCCTCTCACCATATTTATTCAATCTATAAGCTGAACAAATTATCAGAAAGCTCAATTATATAACAAAGCATGTGATACCAGGATTAAAGGAAGACTTATTAACAACCTGCAATATACAGATGATACAACCTTGCTTGCTGAAAGTGAAGAGGACTTGACACATTTGGTGATGAATATCAAGTATTGCTGTCTTTAGAATAGATTATAACTCAATGTAAAGTAAACCAAAGTCCTTTCAACTGGACCAGTAGGTAATGTCATGGTCAATGGTTAAGGATTTTGTCATGCTCGGATTCACAATCAATGCTAATGAAAATGGCAGGTGAAAGATTGACTAAAACCATTGCACAAGGCCTCTTTTTTTTACATTATTTAAAAAAAATTATTGGGGACTCATACAACTCGTATCATGATCAATACATACATCAATTGCATGCAGACCACATTTGCACATTTGTTGCCATCTTCATTCTTGAAACATCCTTCTTCGACTTAGGCCCCTGGTATCCGTTACCCTTATTTGCCCTTCCTCCCACTCCTCCTCCCCCATGAGCCCCTAATAATTTACAGATTGTTATTATTTTGTCATATCATACACTGTCCGATAGGTCCCTTCACCCACTTCCCTGTTGTCCGTACCTCAGGGAGGAGATCATATGTAGATCCCTGCAATTGGTTCCCTCCCTCTACTCTACCTTCCCTCCAATCTCCTAGTATCACCACTCTCCACTGAATATTACTTTGAGGACTAAGGTGTGCCTGACTCAGTCATAATATTTTCAATTGTCTCATATGCATGCAAAAGTTAGACACTGAATAAGGAAGATTGAAGAAAAATGAATGCATTTGCTGTTGGCAAAGAGTAAGGAAAGTGCCAAAAGAATAAGCAGAATCTGTCTTGGGTAAAGCCCAACCAGAATGTTCCTTGGAGGTAAAGATGGCAAGAATTTGTCTTATTTACTTTGGACGTGTTATCAAAAGAGAACAGATGCTGAAGAAGGACATCAATGGTTGGTAAAATGAAGAGGCAGCAAAAACAAGGAAGCTCCTTGATACGATGATTTGACAGAGTGGTTGCAACAATGGACTAGACTTGAGAACAATTATGAGGGCTGTGCAGGACCAGCCTTATTTTGTTTCATTGTACATAGGGTCAACTGAGTTGGAATCAACTGGATGACACCTAACAACAAACACAACTTGTATCTGGTCCCTGGCATGCCAAAAGCTCCCCTTGTAGTGCAGTGGTCAAAGCACTAGCACTGCTAACCAAACGGTCAGTGGTTCAAACCTATCTACTGGTGCTCTGCTGGAGAAAGTGTTCATCTGCTTTCACACAAATTCACTCTCTTATAAACCCTATAACTTGGAAAACACAGACCCTAAATAGTCTCAGCCATGCATAGTTCATGCTAGCAAATACAATCACTCTCAGAGCTATTATATCCTCACAGGATTCTTCTGTCTTGGGGAGAGTCAAGTGTAGGACACCCAGCACCACCACACCTTTCATCATATGACCTGCTCAGCACCCCATGCACACTTAGGCAGTTCAATGGAGAACGAAGAAATGTAGACCCCAAATCCCTATTTTTGAAACCTATTCCAATTTACAGCAATCCTGTAGGACCTAGTGGGAGTGTTTCACAGGGTTTCTAAGATTGTAATCTTTCTAGAAGTAAACTGATGCATCTTTCCCCTGTGATGGAGCAGCTAGAGAGAGAAGTCACTGAGGCTAACCCCTCCTAGGTAGAAGATAAGATTGGCTGGTTGTTTACTGACAACAGCTTCCTTCCTTGGTCATGGATAGATGTGAACAGGCAAAACATGGTGTCCATCTCTACAGGGATCCTTGTCTTCTTGCAGATCAACTTGTGGTTTAACATTTGGATAACATAATGAGATAGGCTGTGGAGAGTGTCTGGACAGGGCTTTGTCAACACCACCGTCAACTTTCAATGGAGTTTCAAGTCAGCATTGAGGTTGAGGTGGTGAGTTCATTAGAGTGTCCTATCTTCCTTCACAACTTGCAGAGTGTCTCTACCATCAGCCTCATTTATTTTCTAGATTGGCTTAGTATTTCAAAATTCAGGATATTGTACATTAAATAAGGACTATTGACACCTTTTACCATTTTATCGATTGGGCAACAGCAGGCCCATGGATTGGGAGTTGAAGTGAGCACTCAGTACTGTCTTGGCCCCACGTGTGTTATGGCTGCCCTTGACTGGCTCATCCCTGTCACCTGCATGACCCTGGAATTGTTAAGGTGGGGGCTCCGGTTTCCTCATGAGCACTGGAAACAACGTGTGAGCTCTGGCCCCACCTTGCTGAAGAAGGTAATGGAAACATTTGACCCTGCAGTAGTTCAGACATGTGCCCAGGCTCTGGGAGGCGAAGGCTGGAGACTAATGTCCTGACCCAGGCCCCATCACATTATTCTTACTGAAACCATAACCATTACCTTTCAGAGCACAGGGCCCTATTGTTCCCAGATGGATTCTTGACTCACCCATGTTTTTCTTTGCTTCCTTATAGCGTCTGCACCTCAGTGAAGATGTGGCTGGGGCCACATTCATGGCAGCAGGTAGCTCAGCCCCAGAGCTGTTCACGTCGGTCATAGGTAGGTAATGGCGTAGAGCACCTCAGCCTTCCCCTCTGAAGGAATGGGCTCTGGGTGCCCAAGCCTTCCAGTGAGAACTCCACAACTCTGCCACTACCAGGCAACGGAATTCAGAGCCCCCCAAAGGGCAAAGTGTTAGCTTTCTGCTCTGCTAATATAATCGTTATTTTGCATGACCTTGCCTGAAACGATATACTTGTGGGACCTTTGTCTTCTTCCACTATCCCCTGCAAACTTTGAGGATAGCCAGATACATTTTTTAGACTAAGATCAATTTATTTTGAATTGTCAACATTTTTATATTGCTGTTTCAAGGTAGAATTTTGTAAAAACAAGTACCAAAGTGTCACTGTGATCATTCTATATTATGTTAATAAAGTCATAATATAGTATGACGATAATAAGAAAGTATAAAGTTTTCCTGTTTAGTTTTAATACATTACCTCTTGTTCTATAGTTATTTAGAAATTTAAGTTTTGTTGACACCTGATTCACATACCATATATTTCAATGGTCTAAATATTAAAAAGTTATGCCATCATTACCATGATAATTTTTAGAATAATTTCTTCATTTTTGTACTCATTGTCATTAGCTACCCATATCTTCCTAACTACCCCATTCTAACCCTAAGAAATCATTCTATTTATTGTCATGACAACTTTACCTATACTAAACTTTGTATTTTAAAATTTTAAAGCAAAGTGATATTATAAAACAAATATGGTTATAAAGTAAAACACAGAAAAGCCTCAATCCAAAAGAAGGCAGAAATAATACAAACTAGAAAAAAAATAAAAATCAGTGAAAGAGAAAAACAAATGATAACATGTTAAAATTTAACCTAACTGTAACTACATTAATTCACTCTATGACCCACTCTGTCTGAAGGCAAGGCTATTCTCATGCCTTGTCATTGGTACGACAGAAGTCAAAGAGGCTTTGACTGTGAGGTCTCTGGACATGAACTTCGGGCTTTCTCTGTCATCCAAAAACCCAAAATAAATAAATAAATAAAATAAATAAATAAATAAGGCTTACTGCCAGTGTCAATATTGGCTCTTTGGAATCCTGTAAGTCAGGGGAGAACTGCCTTTTTGGATTCTGAGATGGTAACTCTTTACAGACTTAGATAGCTTACTCTTTTTCTTGCAGAAGATGCATTCCATAGTCTTCTAGAAATGAATGCTCAAAATTTAAGCTCTAATAAAATCTCCTCTCTGATCTGAGATTTTATTGTATGGAACCCTGGGACGGCACGGACTGCCGTGTTACCTCCGCGTGGATGCATGTGCCATCTCACTGAGATGGCTCCTTGTTTTAAGACAAGCTGTCAAGACCCTAGACACTTTTTTTCCCCAATGACTTTATTGGGGGCTCTTATAGCTTTTATAACATTTCATATATCATTTGTATCAAGCATAGTTTTACACATGTTGCCACCTTCATTTACAAGTATTTTCTACTTGAGCCCTTGGTATAAGCTTCTCTTTCCCCCTCCTTTTTTTATTGGGGGCTCATAGAACTCCCTCATGACCAACACATACGTCCATTGTATGCAGACCATTTGTGCCCTTGTTGCCATCATCATTCTCAAACATCCTCCTTCTACTTAGGCCCCCAGAACCAATTCCTCATATTTCACCGCCCTCCTCACTACCCCTCCCACATGAACCCTTAATAATGAACAACTTATTATTACTTTTTCATATTGTACACTGTCCAATGTATCCCTCCACTCATTTCCTTGTTGTCCATACCCCAGAGGAGGATCCCTGAAATTGGATCCCCCTTTCTATTCCACCATCCCTCCACTCTCCCAGTATCACCACTCCCACGACTGGTCCTAAAGGAATCATCTATCTTAAATCCCCCCGTTTCCAGCTTCAGTGTACATTCCCTGGTCTAGCTGGATTTGTCAGGTAGAAGTGAACTCATGATAGTGGGTGGGAGGAAGCATTTGAGATCTAGAGGAAAGTTGCATATTTCATTGTTACTATACTCTTCCTTGACTGTACCATCTCCTCCCTGCAACCCCTCTGTAAGGGGATGTTGCTTCACCTACTGATGGCCTTTGGGTCCCCAATCTGTACTCCCCCTCATTTATAATGATATAATTTTTAGTTCTTTGATGCCTCATACCAGATCCCTTCAACACCTCATCATCACACAGGCTAGTGTGCTTCTTCCCTGTGGGCTTTGTTGCTTCTGAGCTAGAGGGCCACTTGTTTACTTTGAAGCCTTTAAGACCCCAGACACTATATCTTTTGAGATCCGGGTACCATCAGTTTACTTCACATTTGCTTATGTACATATTTGTCTTCAGTGATCATGTCAGGAAGGTGAGCACCATGGAATGCCAATTTAATAGAACAAAATGCTCTTGCACTGAGGAAGTACTTGAGTGGAAGGCCAATGCCCATCTGCTGTCCTAATACTAACCCAATAAGTATATGTACGTTGATCTATTTCCCCATTGTCACATATAAATATATGCACCTATGTACATGCCTGTATTTAGACCTCTATAAATGCTCTTTACCATGCCCCCCCCCCAGTTCTTTCCTCTATTGCCTTTTACTTTCCTCTTGACCCACTCCCTATCATGCTCAGCCTCCGTTTGGGTTTCAGCATTTCCTCTCTGTTACATTACTCTTGATCAATCCCTATCGAACCTCTCACATCCACCTTGTCACTGGTTTTGAATCACTTGTTGTTCCCTTATCCCTGGGCCGATCAAAACACCTCCTTTCCTCCTCTTCCCCATCTCCCATGCCCCTCCTGGAGCCATCAGTCCTGAAATTTTGACCTCCAGACTGTTCATCAAACCTTTCTTTATCTAGATAGACCTGCAGAGATAGCAATATTTTCAAAAAAGGCATCCTAAGAAGAAGCAACCAAAGAAAATAAAACAATAATAACAAAAATATATATATACATATGTAAAAAAAATAAAAAATAAAAAATAATATAAAAATCTGTAAATAGTTCAAGGTCTATTTGTTGACCTCCAGGAGTGTCCCCCAGTTGAGTCAGATGGGGTGCCACATCCTGGCATCAAAGTATATCCTTGACTCTCTATCGGGAACTCCATGCTCTGTTGCACACCCTTAGTGTTTTGCCATGGTGTGGTTTGGTCAGACAGGGTATAATCCTGACCCTATTTCTCCATTGTTGACCCTGAAAGGCCTTGGGTCAGTAAGGGAAGCCATATTTAGTAGTGGGGCCGACCATATGATTCTCTCTGTGCGTCAGCTATACTGAGTGAAATATCATCCTGAAGGCTCAGTGGGCCAGGATGCATTCTTTTCTCTCTTCCTCCACCTTCATTTGTTCTCATGTGCTCTGATCAGGCATCTCTCACTCCTCAAACTGCAGCTTCAGTGTTGACCTACAAAGCAAACTTCCCTGGGGGCAGAAGTGGCTGCCCCCATAGTTGGGATTGGGGTTGGGTGCTCAGTCCCCTCTACTGATTCCTCACTCCAGGCCATCATGCTGAATTCACATTCTGGAAAACTCGGTTTAAGTTTGGTCCCTCTTTCCCTGTGGAGATATAAACAATACACTGCCCTTGGGTGGGTTAGTACCCCATTCCCACTATACACATCACCATCTTCCCCACTCCCAACTCCCCAACCCCAATTGGCCACTATATATAGCCCTGGATTTGGTCTGGCCCCTGCCATACATCCTGGGCCTTCCCCCCAGGATTTTCTGTGTACAGTAACTTTTTCCCGACGCCCTTTTGAATTTATTATTATTATTATTATTATTATTATTAAGCTTACCTAAGCAGACTCATGTTGTACATGCCCTTTTGTGCTTGGCTAACTTCACTTAGCATGATTCCCTCCAGTTCTTCCCATTCAGTGACATGCTTCATGCATTCATCACTGCTTTTGGGGCATGCATAGTACTCCATTGTATGTATGTACCACAGCTTTTTAATCCATTCATCAGTTGATGGAAATTTGGGCTGCTTCCAACTCCTTGCAATTGTGAACTGTGCTGCGATGTACATTGGAGTACAGATGTCTGGCTGTGGATTGTTGCTTGGGTATATGCTGGGTATATGCTCAGTAGGGGAATTGCTGGGTCATATGGGAGCTCAATTTCCATCTGTTTTAGATATCTCCAAATTGATCTCCATAGTGGCTGTACATACCTGCAGGTCCACCAGCAGTGTATAAGCAACCCTATCTCCCCACAGCCTCTCCAGCATTTGTTACTTTCTGACTTTTTGAATTGGGCTATTTGTGAGGATGTTAGGTGGTGTCTCATTGTTGTTTTGATTTGCATTTCTCTTATGGCTAATGATTGGGAACATTTTCTCATATGTTAATTGGCCACTCTGATTTCTGTCTCTGTGAAACTTCTGTTCAGGTCCTTTTCCCACTTACTTAGTGGACAGTTAGTTTTGCTCTTTTTGGAAGCTATCAGGGTATTATAGATTTTAGTAATAATGCTTTTATCTGATTTATGTTTTCCCAGTTCATGGACTCTCTTATTACTCTCTTGGTGAATTCTTTCAATGTACACAGATGTTTTATCTTCAGTATATCCCATTTATCTATTTGTACCTTCTCTGTGTTTGTGTCCTTCATTATTTTTGATAGCCTATGAAATCCCTGTGCCAAAATTCTCAGGTTGGTCCCAATTCCCTCATTGATGGCCCTAATATTTTGGGGTTTTACTACAAGGTCTGTGAGCCACCTTAAGTGTATTCTAGTGCATGGAGTGAGACCAGGGTCTTGCTTCATTTTTCTGTGGGTAGATATCCATTTTGTTCAGCATCTCTTGTTGAAAAGAGCATCTGTTTCCCATTTGATAGTTTTTGGACCCTTATCAAAGATCAGTTGCCTGCATGCTGATGGTTTTATTTCTGGATTTTCAGCCCTTTTCCATTAGTCTTTGTATCTGTCATTATTCCAACACAATGCTGTTTAGACCACTGTGGCTGTATAGTATGTGCTAAAGTCAGGTAAAGCAACCCTCCAATGGCATCCTTCTTAAGGAGTTCTCTGCTAATTCTGGACTTCTCTCTTCATATGGAGTTGGTAATCACTTTTTAAATTTCTTTGAAGAAAGATGGGGTAATTATATTGGAATTGCATTAAACTTATAAAGTGCCTTGGGTAGAACTGACATCTTTACTATATTGAGTCTTCCGATCAAAGAGCACAGGATATTCTTCCATTTGTTGAAGTCATTCTTGTTGTCTTGTAATAGTGTGCTGCAATTTTTGTCATATAGATATTTTGTTCTTTTAGTCAGTTATATCCGTGGATATTTCCATTTGTGCTTGGCTATTGTGAAGGATACTTTTTTTTTTTGGGGGGGGGCATCACTGCCTATAGTGGTTGTGGGCCCTACCCAGTGCTGCTCCTGAGAGTAGCCACTGGGTTTGAACTGTCAAGCCCGCGGGCTGCAGTCCTGCACTTAACCACTTACTCCACCAGGGCTCAGCCCAGGATACTTCTTTTTTTATCTCCTTTTCTGTGGTCTTATCTGAGGTGTATAGCAGTCTGATAGGCTTCTGGTTATTGATCTTGCATCCTTCCACTCTGCCATACTCCTCTATTGCTTCCAGTATTCCCCTTATGGAGCTTTTGGGGTTTTCCTTATATAAAATCATATCATCAGCAAGTAACAATTATTTCACCTCTTCATTCCCCATGTGAATACCTTTGATGTCTTTTCTTTGCCTTATGCTCTTAGCTAAAACCTCCAGTATGATATTAAATAAGAGTGGGGACAAGGGACATCCTTGTCTCGTCCCCTTTTTCAGTGGAATTGTGTTCCTCTTTTCTCCATTGACTATCATGTTGGCTGTTGGTTTTTCATCTATATCTTGTATTGTCTTGAGAATTTTTCCTTTTATTCCTATCTTGAGTGTCTTAAACAGGAATTGGTGTTGGATGTTGTTGAATGCTTTTTCCACATCTATTGATATTATGATGTTGTTTTTCATGTCAATGTGGCAAATGATAGTAATGGTCTTTTGTATGTGAAACCACACCCCTGCAACCCAGATATGAACGCCACTTGGTCATGTTGAATTATTTGTTTTATTTACTTTTGTATTCTGTTAGCCAGTATTTTATTAAGGATTTTTGCATTGATGTTCATTAGGGATATTGGTCTGTAGTTCTCAATTCTTGTGGGTACCTTGCCCAGTTTCAGTATCGGTATTATACTAGCTTCATACCAGAAGAATTTTGGGAGTTTGCCATCGTTTTCTGTGTTTTGGAAGAGTTTGTGTAGAATTGGTGTCAGTTCTTCCCTGAGTTTTCGGTAAAATTCTCCTGTAAAGCCATCTGGTCCAGGTGATTTTTTTGTTGGTAGTCCCTTGATAACCTTGTCTATTTCTTCTATTGTTATGGGTCTGTTGAGATTCTTGATGTCCATTGGGGATAGTCTAGTCTATTTTTCCAGGAACTTATCCATGTCTTCCAAGTTGTTGAATTCATTGGAGTACAGTCCTTTGTACTACTGTGTAATTATCCTTTCTATTTCATTAGGGTCAGTTGTGATGTCCCCCCTTTCATCCCTCATTCTCGTTATTGCAATTTTGTCTCTCCTTTCTTTGGTTAAATCTGTCAGTGATTTGTCAATGTTGTTAATCCTTTCAAAGAACCAACTTTTAGCAGCATTAATTTTTCCATTGTTTTTTTTTTTTAATTTTCCCTCTCCTGAATCTCAGCCCTGATTTTTATTATTTTTTTTCTTTTACTATTAGTGGGATTGTTCTGATGACTGCTCTAGTCATCATAAGTTCTGTGCCAACATACCAGTCATGAGACACTCTTCCTTTTTCAGGTGTGCATGTATTGCTATGAAACTTCCTCTGATAACTGCCTTTGCTTGTGTCCCACAAGTTTTGGTATGTTGTGTTTTCATTTTCATTGGTTTCTGTAAATTTGTTAATTTCATTTCTGATCTAGGCCAGTGCGCACTCCTTTTGCAATAGGAAGTTAGTCATTCTCCAATTACTTGCTCTTTATTTCTTCATCTTCCTTTTGTTGATTTCCAACCTTGTGGCACAGTGGTCTGAGAGGGAGTTCTGTAATATACCAATGTGCTTAAATTTATGTAGATTTGCCATATGTCCCAGCTTGGGTCTCTTTGAATGTGAGCCATGTGGGCTTCAAAAGAATGTGAATTTTTTTGTATTTGGATGAAAAGCTCTATAGAGATCTATCAAGTCAAATTGTCTAATTGTAGTGTTTAGCTCTCTCGTCTCCTTGTTGATCTCTTTCCCTGGAATCTGCCTTTCTCTTTGGGGGGGGGGCATCACTGCCCTCTGGTGGTGGGAGTAGGAGGCCCAGCCTTGCTGCTGAATTTGAACCTCCAACCCAGTGGGCTGCAGTTCCGTGCACAACCACTACGCCACCGGGGCTCAGCCCGAATCTGTCTTTCTCACAGAGTGTTGTATTGAAGTCACCCACTATAATTGTTGAGGCTGATTTCTTTTTTCATCTTTTGGAGTGCTTGGTTTATGTAATCAGTGGGTCTCTCATTCAGGGGATATATGTTTAAAATGCATATTGTTTAATTGTCTACCCTTCACTCTAGCATTATATAGTGTCCCTCCTTATCTCTTTTTATGGTTTGCATTTTGAAATCAATTTTATCTGAGATTAGGATTGCTACCGCTGCTTTTTTTTTGAATTGTTGTTTGCTTGGTAGGCCTTTTTCTAGTCTTTGATTCTCAGCCTATTTTTGTCTGTAGTCTTGACATGTGTCTCCTGTAGCCAACATATTGATGGATTGTGTTTTCTAAGCCAGTCTACTAGCCTCAGTCTTTTAATTCCTGAGTTCAGTCCATTGATATTTAGGGTTATTATCTCCAACTGTGGAATATGTGATGTCGCCTTATACCTTTTGTGTTGGGTGTTTCCTTACCTCCCTTTCTTGTCAGTGTGTTGTGTATGTGTGGACCCTAGACACTTTTATTTCTGAGGGCCAGACATCATCTGATTTCTTCACCACACTTTACTATAAACCCAAACCAAAGTCACTGTTGTCTAGTTGATTCTGACTCATTGCGATGCTATGAAGGAAAAAGTATAATTTTTTCCAGTTTAGTTTTCACAAGATACCTCTTTTTATACATCTACTTAGAAATTTACATGCTGAACCTGTAGTTCTACATACCTCTGTGGGTTTCTGAGACGATAATTCTTTATGGGAGTAGAGAACCTAGTCTTTCTTCCATGAAGTAGCTGATGGTTTGGGTATTGCCCAATGGGTAAACATCACAAACCATCAGGACTCCTGAACTTTGCTATCTCATGGCCATCAAGTCAACATAAACTCATACAGACCCTATAAGGCAGGAGAGAACTGCCTCTGCATGTTTCTGAGACTGTAATTCATTTGGGGAGTAGAACGTCTCATTTTTCTCCCATGAAGCAGCTAGTAGTTTTGAACTGCTGAGTTTGTGGTTAACAGCCGAAGGCCCAATCACATCCATATATCCAGTGATCCCTTCTTGAGGGTAAGACTCAAGCAAGGCTGCATCATAAAAGTTGATTCTCCAGGATGCTGGGGATATGATCTCCAGAGAGCAAGCACGATAGGAACTCCTCAGCTAGAGCTAGATACTTGGAAACCAAAACTTAAAAGCTGTGTTCACCAAGGTTTTTTTGGTTTGTTTTAGTTAGTCATAGATCAGCACTACAGGCTGTGTTGTTATTTTTCTCCACTCCCCTCCTCCGCTGAAAGGTGGCCTGAATTGCTTCTCTGCCCCAACAGTAGCAGAGTCATCCCAACTTCTGTTCCAACCCACCCAGCCTACCTAGCCTTTCACCTAACTGGCTTCTTGGCTTGGAAGCATTCTTTTCTGCAGGGGGAGCAGAGCTGCACAGAAAAAAGGTGTGAGAGTCAAAAAACAATGATTAATTCATAGAGGGCAGACCACATGGACAGCCTGGAAGAGATTTCCTGACAGCCCATACAATGCTTTTTGCCGTTTTGTTAATTCTCACATTTTTAAAATTTCAATTTAATCTCTATTACTTTTCTTTCTTGCATCCCCTCTCTGTATGGGCCTGCTCCTCATTGGTCGCACATGCTTCTCGGAAGAAGCAGGCAAAGAGCCGACACTGAAATCAGGTTCCATTCTTTAAAATTGGGGCTCAGCATCATCACAGGAATGTCACCGATTGCCCTTCACCACCTACCCATGAACCAAGCTGTTGCAGAGCTTCTCCCCTCTGGGAATCTCCGATTAGTTACAGACTCCCTCCCAACCCACCCGGCCCACGGGGCTCTGGGAAGCCCTCTTGGCAGGCAGACCGCGTGGGCAGCCTGGCACAGACTACCTCCTCACAGTCTAAGCAAAGCTTTTTGTCATTTTGTTAATTTTTCTATCTCTTTTTTTCTTTATTTCTTCTCCTCTGTGCCCCCTCCTTCACATGCACCTCCCTCTTCTGCCTGACAGATTCATGTTCATAGCAGCCCCACTTCAGGAGCAGGAATTCCTACCCAAACTGCAGGTTTACTTTTTCACTCTTTGATTTATACATTACCCCTTTATTTTAGTTTAATTTGTATTCATTTTTTTACTCTCACATCTTCTTTTTTGTGCAGCCTCATCCCCCTCCCCCAGCATAAAAGAACACTTCCAGACCAACCAGGCAAACTATGGGGAAAGAGGGCTCAGAAACACCCATTTTCATGCTGCCATATCAGAACTCCATGTCCACACTCAACCAAGCCCTCCATCTACTTTTAATCCCTATTTTTTTAACCTTTCCTAGTCTCGTGTTCTCTCTTGCTTTATCTTCTCACTTCCTCTTCCTCTCTTCTCTGACTCAATTATATTTCTTCTAAATAGGTATACAAAAATCCTCTTCTGGTTTGCTTACATTCTTCTCCTGCCCCACCAACTATTTCTGCTTTCCATTTTCCTCTCCTAGTTAATTAAACTTCCACATAAGCAGTTAAGTCTTATTACACCTATTAAAATGTATTTTTCCAGTATTTCTACAAATATTTTGGTCTATCCAGAAAGTTCCTTATTAATTCTACTATTATTTTAGTTGATTTACTCTCCTCTTTCCCCACCCCCACTTTCTCATCTCTCTGTTTCTTAATTTCCTCACTGTATGGTTTCCAGCTCCCATTAAACTTCTCCCCATAACTCAAGAGAGTCGACTACCTCTGTACAACCCAGCAGCTCACACACCACTAACAATTGAATCAGGATGCTGTGGAAGCAGCAATGAATTCAGGACACTCCTAAATTTAAGAAAAACAAAATTAAATACTGAAAATGACCTAAGCCCAAGGGACTACCCTGAAAAAGAGGACATGTAATTATAAGAAATAAAAGTCAGATGAATGTTGTTTAGATTCCCTTCAAGAGATGTGAGGAATACTCTTGAGAACAAGAGAAGAAATTGATAATCTAAAAATCACACATTAAAAGGAATCCCAGAAGATAAATAATGATATAACAGAATTAGGCAAAATGGTAAAAGACCTAAGGAATAGGATGGAAAAAAAAGAAAATCAAATCAGGAAACTCAAAGACAATCACTTTATCAAACACATGGACACTAAACAATATAATACTTAAAATGACTGGACCTTAGGCCAAGAGATGAAATTAAGTAATACCTTAAAATAAACCGGAAAATAACACATTTCAAAACTGCAGGGGCACAACAAAAGCAGTTATTTGTGGTAAATTTATAGCAACGACAAGATACATTAAAAATGAGGATAAAAAAGAAATCAACACCTTAACACAGCACTTCTCAAAACTAGAATAAAGTCCTTAGCATAAACCATCCACCAAGAGAAAAAAAAAAGAAATCATAAATGTTAAAGGAGAATAAATGAACTGGAAAACAGAAAACACACTAGATAAATCAACAAGACAAGCTTATTTTCTGAAAGGATTAGCAAACTAGACAACCTCTGTCGAGTCAACAAAGGAAAAGAAAGAAAAGTTGCAAATATATAGAACTAGGGATGAAAAGGGTGTAAAGCACAATAGAACCAAATGCAATAAAAATAATGACAACACATTATGAAAATTGTGCTCCAACAAACTTGATAAGCTATAAGAAATGGATCAATGCCTATAAACAAGCAATCTAACCAAATTAACATAGATGAATATAGAAAACCTCAACAGAACCATAATAAAAGAAGAGATAGAGAAGGGCAATAGGAAATTCCCAAACAAGAAAAGTCCAGGACCAGATGGCTGACAGGAATTCAACCAAGCCTTCAGTGAAAAACTCACCAAGTTTATACAGATTATTCCAGAAAAGGAACAGCAAAATCTCAAACTCATTGTATGAAGGGAGTATCGTCTTGATACCAAAACCAAGCAAGGACCCCTCAAACACAGAAAATTAAAAACCAGTATGTCTCATGAACATAGGTGCAAACATTTTCAACAAAATTCTGGCCAATAGAATTCAACAACATATTAAAAAAAAAAATCCCACCAAACTATCATGACCAGGGATGCAAGAAAGGGTCAGTATTAGTAAAGCAATAAATGTGGTTCATCATAGTAATAAGACAAAGAATTAGAACCACATGATCTTATCAGTAGATGTAGAAAAAGTATTGGACAATATCCAACACTGACATCTGATAAAAGCACATAATAAAATAGGAATAGAAGGGAAATTTTTCCAAATCATAAGGGCCATACTTGAAAATCCAACAGTCAATGTCACTCTCAATAGGAAAATGCAGGAAACATTTCCCCAGAAAACAGAAACTAAACAAAGATGCCACCTATCACCACTCTTATTCAACATCTTACTGGAAGTCATAGCTGGAACCATTAGACAACAGAAAGAAATTAAGGGAATGAAATTGTACAAATAAGATGCAAAGCTCTTGATATGATATGATTTTGCAGATGACGTGATTTTATATAGAGAGAACCCTAAGGACTCCATCAAAATATTGTTGGAAACAATGAGGGATTAGGTATGGTAGCAGGATACAAGATTAACAAACAAATAGCAACAGGAGTCTTGTATGCCAACAAGAGAGCTCTGAAAAAGACATCAAGAAAACAATATCATTTACAAGAGCCAAACAAAAGTTGAAATTCCTAGTAATAAATCTAAGAAACAAAAGACCTGTATGAAGAAAACTGCAGAACGCTAGTATAAGAAACCAAAAGATACCTACACAAATAGGGTATTTCATGTTCATAAACAGGAAGGTTCTAATATTGTGAAAATGTCAATAGTATGTAAAGCAATATATAAATACAATGCAATTCTGATCCAAATCCCAAATTAATTCTTTAAAGAAATAGAAAAATTAATGATCATCCTCACATGAAAAGGTAAGAGGTTCGGGATAAACAAAGAACTCCAAAATAAGAACAAGGTAGAAGACCCCACACTCCCCAAACTTAAAACCCATCTCAGAGCCACGGAGCCAAAACAACCTGGTTTTAGTACAGTAATAGGTAAAACCCCAAAATAAAATCTTCCACCACAGGAAACTGATATTTGAAAAAGGACCAAAATATTAAAAGATACCCTCTTGAACAAATGGTGTTGGAAAATTCAGATCCACACCTGCAGAAGGCTGAAACAGGACCCATACTGTGCCGCATGTACAAAAAGTACCTCAAGGTGGCTTAGAGACCTAAATGAAACCCCAGACTTTAAGGATCATCATGATTGAGAAAAGTGGGATAAATTTAAAGCCCTATTTCAAACCCTACACGGATTATCACATATAATTAAGGAAACCCACTTAGTGGAAGACAATATACATGGACTTCCTGAAAATAAGACACTTACACAAATCAAACGAGTAAAATGAAAGTCCATGAATTGGCTGTGGGGGAAGGGGGTGATCCTTAATAATGGACAGGGGACTAATCACTAAAATTTATAGAATACTGCAATACCTCAATAAGAAAAAACTAATAATCTAAAGGAAGGCAAATGATGTGAACAGAGATTTCGCCAGGGATAATACTCAAATGGCTAACAAACCCATGAGTAAATGCTTATGATCACTAGCCAATCAAGACACTGATAGTCCAACTCACAAAAAGCAGAGCACCAAATGTTGTAGGAGATATGGATAAATTGGAACCCTGAGACACTGCTGGAGGGACTAGAAACATGTACCATCATTGTTGAAAATTATATGGATAGCACTTCATAAATACCACAATCTCATGACTCAGAAATCTAAGCCAGAGAAGTAAATGCAGCATATTTCACAATAGTAAGAAGCTGGAAACAGCTCAGATGGCCACCAGTAGAAGAATGAATCAAGAAACTCCTATATACCCACAATAAAATACGTTGCATCTCTAAAACACAATGATGAAACCATAAAACACTGCGTGGCATGAATGAATTTGGAAACCATTATGCAGAAGGAAGTTAGTCAATCACAAAAGGGCAGATGTTGTATGTATCCATTACTATAAGTATAAAAATCAAGACAAAGACACACTTCTAAGGTCATGTAATCTAATCTTGTCCCCAAGAAGCTACATAGTATGCGTGCCTAGTTACCATGAAGCATTTATCTATTCCTTTATTTGAAAATATTAAATACCACTTAGAGATGGTTTCACTTCTGATCAAGTCAATTTCTCATGTTGGGAGAAGAAAAAGACCAGTTTCTGACATACAAAAATGTTCTATCATTTCTATCAACAGACATTCCTACAAGAGTAATTCATGAATGTTGCTGGGAACTCCGATCAGGAGGAACCGAGAACAATTTTTTTTTCTGGAAAGGGCAATAACTCTTCAGATGATGAGTAAACTAGGTGGGGCAACCCACCATTGAGAAAAATGCACCACATTACTCAAATGACCGTGTTTGATATTATGCCTGGTATTAAGTTTCGAATTGGTAACTTTTGACCTAGTTTCTATTCAGCCCTTGGCAATCCAGGCAGCAGGCTATAGACAACTCAGAATTTGGAACTGTGCCCTCTTGAAGTGCACAACACCCTTCATAGGCTACACCAGAAGGATCTGAATTGGAAACATCACTGAGTGAACAGAACTTTACCTGAAACTCACTTGTAGCAAGTTTAAGGAACTGAAATATTCCATTGGTCTTAAATCTGAAACACCCTTGTGGGAGAAGAGGCAAGTGACCACTATCCTAAGGTTAGGCAATTTGTGGTCATTGGACTTTGGTTCAGTTCACATCTCTTTCTTTGCGGGTGCCCAATGAGAAGTGACTGTGGTAGTTAAATAATCTGTTGTCATTTGAGAGGATTAAGGGTGAAGGGGTGGGGTTTACTTGTCAATCAGATCATAGCCAATAAAGGCTATGCCCAGTGTGGGCATGGCCTTCTGAGAATTTTGGAACTCCTATATTTTCCTCCTTGGAGGCAGGAATCCTCTCTCTCTCTCTCTCTCTCTCTCCCCTCTCTCTCCTGACTATCTGTAACACATCCTGATTGAGAAGACACATGGAGAGAGGATGATGGTAGTCAGAGCCTCAGAGCTAGACAAGCCATGTGGAGACCCTTGCCAGCACTGAGATGTTAACAATACCACTGAATCCACAAGACCTCCCACCCACTGGCTTGTGATTTTCCTGCATTCAGGGTCATTGCATGTGTTTTGTGAATCTGAAGAGAAATTTCTAGATTGGTATCAGACATAGGGGCTAATATCAGAATTATGGACTTGATCTGGACTGAGCTGTTTTCTCAATATTCCATTGCTCCTGTATATAAAGCACTTTCTTATACACATACGTGTGTTTCTGAATTTGTTTCTCTAGTCTACCCAGACTAACACAGTAACCCAGGGCTACATACGTTTTCATGCTCTCTTGACTTTTTTTGTGACATGTGTTAGCTTAGCAGGCATGATTCTGCCTTTGTAAATGAGTGTCACGCAAAGTATTGTTTTATCTCCAACCCTCATGGTTGGTGTAAGAAATGTCCAGTCATTTATGATTGAATCGGCACAAGCCAGCAATTCATGTATTGTGGTCTAAAGAGATATCCTATATATGTACGATTTCCTTGTTTCAACAGTGTTTTATATTCTATGTCAAGGTGAGACAAACTTTCGATACAGAAGCATCAACATTGTTCCTCATAACAATTAACTTTTTGAGAACCATAAATGTATATTTACAAACAAATGATATCCCCATTTCTGAATAGTGACCTTATCTTTTTTCAATTTTACTTCAAGGATACATGTACATACCAAAAATACTGCACCTGGATGGAGACCTGTGTTTTGCTGATCTTTGTTCTATACCACTAAGTTAATAAAATTAACTTATGCTCCATGGAGATGATTCAGTATACTCCAATAAAATTATATTTATTGCTAATGTAAACTAGGGACATATGTAAGCAATAGATATACAAATGAGTTTTGAATGCTCATTTCATTGTATCCCCAACATAAGAAAAATTTGTTCTATGACATGGCCCTATTCAATACTCACTCTCATGAATAGATCATGAATACTCATGACAATGTGGATAGTATAACAAAATGTGGAGAAGAAATCAGATGACGCCCAGCTATTAGAAAGAATAGTATCTGGAGTCATAAAGATTTGTCATAAAATAGTAACCATCTAAGTGAGGAGTGAGGTAAAGACATACAGAAGAAGCACCCCAGCCTGTGTGATCCCAAAATTGTAAATAATGAAATCTAAATCAGGTGGAGGAAACTGTCTTAGAGCTTAAATTCTAAATACCCAATTGTGGAAGGTTATAGATGATAACGGGAGGAGACCCAAAGTCCATAATCCGAGTTCCCATGTGGGTTGAGTCTCTGGGGAATCCTTTCTGACCATTTTCCAGGGATGTAAATAACATTAATAATCAGATAAAGAGCATTGTAAAGTAGATTTTGGCAGCTGTAATGAAACTAAGTTGTAACACTTTATAATTTGATCCCCCCCCCTTTTTGATTCATTTTTTCATACTTTCTGCATTATTTTTTATTTCTGTTTGTTTTGCTTTGTTTTGTTTTTGGTCAGTTAGTTGGTCCTTTATTTGTTTTTGTCTTTGTATGTCTTTCTGTATGAGCTATACGAGATAGGTAAATCTATAGAGACTCTAACTTGATTGATAATTTTCTAAGGCTATGAAAGGGGATGTAGAGGGGAAAAGGAAAGCCAAAATTATGAGTACCAGAAACAAGAAAATATTCTAAAGTTGATTATGGTGAGAACTGCACAGCTTTTAAAATATGATTAAACTATTAAATTGTATGATGTATAAATTATAATTCAGTAGAGCAATTTTTTTGAAAACGTGGTGAGTCATAAGTCAGAACAGCCAGTTACTTTAGAAAACTCCCCACTTCCATCCTGGTACAGCAGCTGACATGGGGTTTATGTTTCAGGAGTCTTCATCACAAAGGGTGACGTGGGTGTTGGGACCATCGTGGGCTCAGCCGTGTTCAATATCCTCTGTATCATTGGTGTCTGTGGACTCTTCGCTGGACAGGTAAGCTTAATGGCTCATTTGTGGCAGCTGGGGAGGGGGAATGCCAGACTTACAAAGTGAATAATTCTCTAGAACATGGCATCAGGGTCCAATAATATATGCAGAAAACTACTAAACTGGAACTAAACACTCTCAAGCCATTGTTATTTAGCCTCGAGGTCGACAGGACAGAGAAGTCAGGTCCTCATCAATAATTAACTAGCCTGGAAGATGCAGGTTAGGTACTTGAAGGTATCACACCCAGAATCCCTCTGACATGTTACTGACTTGAACTGAAATGACCTGAGACAGATCTTAGGAGTGGTTTTGCCTCCATGAACATAGAGTACAAAGAAAGAAAGAATCAAGAAAAGAGACTAAAAGAGAAATGCTTTTTTTTTTCTGAAAACAATTTGAAATGACCACAGTTCAGAAACCGCTTAGATATACATATCTATCTATCTATCTATATATATGTGTGTGTGTGTGTGTGTGTGTGTGTGTGTGTGTATACAGTAAGCTAGCATTTTACTTGCATGACTACCTTAGCTTGTTTCCTAGGGCTTTGAAAGACTTTAATACTTTCACTTTACCTATGGAGACCAATGTACTGTCAGGGGAGGTCATGTGCCTGTGTCCTTCATCATCACTGATGTTGGGAAATCATGGGAAGTGGATCAAAAGTCACCCAGCAAAGTGGAAGCTGACAGGGAGCTATAGACATAAGAGTT
>PVJH01011367.1:0-68976 GCA_004026705.1 Nesogale talazaci
GCTTTGTCTGCCCGCCATAGCCACTCTGCTTCCGATCGTAGCGCCTCTTTCCTTGCGCGTACAGGGAATCCTTGCCCTTCTTGTACTGGGTCACCTTGTGAGGCTGATGCTTGCCGCACTTCTTACAGAAAGTTCTGCGGGTTTTGGGTACGTTGACCATCTTTGCAGAGATGCGTTCTACGCAGTGCGCAGTGTAAACAGGAACCCGAGAGGTTACGATGCTCGCCTCACTCTGCTCGTGCTTAACCGGAAAGGCGTTTTGTAAGTCTTTTACTCTAAACAATGACAATCTGTTAGCCATGAACACCCAACCTGCCCAAATAGTTACTACCAGTGAGTCAATACAGGTTTTCTGTAAATTTTTACTCGGAGCACACAGCCTCATTTATCTCTTACTAAGTGGCTAGTTGGTTTGAATCTGAGACCTTGAGATTAGAAGTCCAACTTCTAACCCACAGTACTCCTCACGCTCCTTCATTTTCAGAAAATGGGCTGTAGGTACCAGTTTACAATTAAAAGGAGCGAGGGATCCTTGGAAACATGGCTATTTCCAAATCTGATCCATGGAAAGTAGAGGGGATCCTAAAAGTGTCCTATGTCAGAGAACAAGAAGTTATCAAAGACATGAGGGTTCAAATCGAAAGGGTAGAGGAGCCAATTACTACTTACCAAAGGTGTGATCACTTGATCATAAGAAAAAAATGTTGCAATATATTGGAATACATCACATGTATACTATCCACGAGTTTAATAATGATCTTCTCCACTTTACCCATTGAAAAGCTATTGGTCCCCTATTGTCAGGGGAGCTAGCCCCTAACAAATCATCATGGGTCTGGCAGGCACAATTGCACAGTGACAGTATATAAAGATTGCCATAAAGTCACGGAGAATAAAAGAGAGAAAGTAAAACGAAGGAGTCAGACACATTTCAGGGTGGCATGCACACCTCAGCCCTGCTTGGTGGTCTATGTGGGGATGTGGAAGATGGGAGTGGCAGGAAAAAGAGAGCGATTTATTTCTAACCGAGGCTTCTATATCTTTTGGGGGTGTGCAAGCGGGTATATACACACAACAGGAAGGGGAGGCATTGGGGATATACATGTGACAAGATGGGTGGATCCTAGATTCAGGAAGACAGTCTAACTTTGGACATCACTGAGGGCTTGACCTGTTCTAAGCGCTCCTGGGTAACAATCACTACCTTATCAGCATGGGGTGGGCCCCACCTACCAGGGACCAGACAGCAGTCTGACTGCGCTAGATGGCTGAATGACTTTAGGGAGGATATCTCTAAGCATCTGACCTCCCACCATGGGCCTCTTAGATTTGGTATATATTTGGTATATATCTGGGGTGTGTGTGTGTGTGTGTGTGTGACAAAGCTGGGGGAAGGTTTTCTTATATCTCCAATCCTTCAGAAGTCAGGCCCTACAGAAGGGCGGTGGAAGCAAGACCTGGTGAGCTGCTCCTGAAAAATCAATCACAGGAGGCCCCACGGAGCACGGTCCTACTCTGGCACCTATGGGGCCTCCTTGAGTCAAAATTAGCTCTTTAGTCACCAAACCATTATTCTGAAATCAATAGATAAGACTCAAGGGTTTCTCCTGCATGCCTGTATGCCAAGGTAACCAAATTGGTGATAGAAAAGAAAAAAAAAGATAAAATATCATCAATATGAGATCTAATGCAATCATAAAACCAGGCCTCCATCATCAATAGTAGTCATTAATGTGCAAAAATCAGTGCCATTGAGTCAATAACCGAGAAGGAGCCTTGTAGCAGAAAAATGAGTCTTACCCTCTTTAAAGGTGGAAAAATAAAGTTAACATAATAATAATGCCCATCATGTAAAGTTTTAACCTGCATTTAAGCCGTTGGATCTCATTGCTGGTTAGTAGAAATAAAAGAAACAAAGGACCATCTTAAGGAATGCCACTCTCATTGTCATTCTCATTCACAGTGACCAGCCGAAGAGGACCCTGTAGGGTAGACCTTCCCCTGCGGGTTTCTGAGACTATTTACCACAGTGGAAATCCTACATGAAATCTTTTTTTTTTTTTGGGGGGGGGCATCACTGCTCTCCGGTGGTGGGAGTAGGAGGTCCAGCCCCACTGCTGGAATTGAACCTCCGTCCCAGTGGGCCGCAGTCCCGTGCACAACCACTACGCCACCGGGGCTCAGCCCCCTACATGAAATCTTTAGAGGAATGGACCTCAAACTTTTTTTTAACAGGGGGCCGGCTCATAGTCCCTCAGACCATTGTAGGGCCAGACTAGATTAAAAAACAAACAAACTATGAATAAATTCACTGTGAACACAGGATGAGTTGGCTGCTCAGTAGGAAGGGAGCAGTGACAAAAACACCCTGCAGCTGGACAGATGTCTTTGGTGGGCCACATATGGCCCGCGGGCTGTAGTTTGAGGACGCCTGCTTTAGAGTGTTGTGCACAACCTATGCTGTTGCCCAGTTTTTTCCCAACATCAGTGGATTGAAAACAGAGAACTAACATGTCTTGTGACTCTTGTTTGGGTCTGGAACCAAACCAACTGCGAAACATTCTTTTTTTTTTTTTTTTGAGAACTGTAGAAATGGTAATGCTGGATAAAAGTGACCAATCTTGTTAGTTATGATCTTAATAGTAATTTAAAATGTCAGTATCTGCTGGCAATGTATACTGGTGCTTTCATCGATGGAGTGGTATAAGTGGGATTCACTTTAATATCCTCTTTAAAAGTGAAGGAGACATGTGAAATATATTTAGAAAAAGATTGTTAAATGTTGAAGCTAGGTGGTAGGGGTTCACCATACTTCCTCTATTTTTGTATGTTCTTAATAAAAGAAAAAGAAGAGTGGCTTCATTTATTAAAGACCCCAAATCAATAGAAAGATCTAAGGAATCCAAAAAAAGCAGAAGATGATAAAGAATTGATTACTTGATAGAAGCCCAGAAGCACGAGACGTGTCCTGCTCACATCTCCTGTTCTGGGCCTGCTGACTGACACTCCCAGTTCTGGGCTTGAACAAGGATACAGATGCCCAGTGACCCTCTTTCCTCCCCTGCTAGGCAAGCAATTACAGGACTGCTGGTTGTAGGCCCTTTGTGTAACGGGCTGCACGTGCAACTCATAATTCAAGAGCCCCTTTGGACATGGAGTGAATAATGGGTTACATTCTCTTACATTCTCTACATTTTTATGCTGATGAGGTTGCCCTTGAAGGACAAGGGGAGGGGGGGGGTTGGGGCAGTTCAGAAAGAGAAATAACCTCCCTAAGAGACATCACAGGAAACCAGCTCTAAAGGGATCTGGTTTTGAAACTCAGAGCAGCAGAAAGCACATATCTCTTTTGGCTAGTTCCTTCTCCTGTATCCTGGAGAATCATGAGAACACGCCCTTTCTCCAGACACCGTCAGCCACCCAGCCTTCTTCCTCCTTCCCACTCCTCCCAGCAAATGGGAGGACTCGCTTCCTTAGGAGAATTCCTGGTGTTTCTTTAGGGCCAGTGGTGATTCATGGCTCTCTGTGAATCTTCCCCACGGCCACAGCATTGTTTTCCACATCCTTCCCAGCCCGAAGGAAAGAACAAAAGACAACATGTGGTCTCTCGTTATGGGTTGTGCTGTGCAGGACGATTACAGCCACACATGGCTCCGGCTAAGGGCTCTCCCAGCTCCCTGGGACATCACAAAGCATTTCGAGATAAACCCCAACAGTAGGAGGCATGTGCTTTCCGGTCAAAGTGATGTGTTACATGATCCATCTGTTTCCAAAGATTTCCACTTACAGGCACGGAATCTGGTCTGTGGCCCAATGCAAACCCCTGTGTTTGTAAGAAGTAACCTAAGTTGCCTCCCGCATTTCCGAAAATACCTACTTCCCTTCCCTGAACTTGTAATCTCAGCGTGGTGAGTTCTTTTTTTCCCCTCCCTGTTGCAAATTGGCATAGCTTGAAAGCTTAGTGCAAGCCAGAGATACATTCTAAATAAGGCAGGTTTGAAAAGTTCGATGTCAAGAACTTCACCTTCGCATGCCTCTCCCCAGCCCTGGCCCCTTCATGATGACTTCAGGTGCATTTCATTTCCCTACGTGAGCCCAAAGAGCTTGACACTTACAAGGGGAAAGGCCCATCAATAAAAATGGAATGCGGGCTGAGTCCCGGTGGCAGAGTGGTTGTGCGCGGGACTGCGGCCCACTGGGTTGGGGGTTCAAATCCAGCAGCAGCTCTCCAGAAGCAAGACTGGGCCTCCTACTCCCACCACCAGGACAGGGATGCACACCCCCCCCCCCCAAAAAAAAAAAGAATGGAATGAAAAGATAATGGACTGCGTCTGTGAACCTTTTGAAGCCTGCTGCTCCTTTAGCAAATTTGAAGATGACAGGTAAGAGCCTCAGAATTATAGAATGCCAGGGCTTGGCATGTCTTGGAAGAAATTAAGCCAGAATGCTCTTTAGGGGCAAGAATGGTGAGACGTCATCTCATGCACTTTGGACATGTTTTCAGGAGACAGCCATCTCTGGAAAAGGGCCTTGTGCTTGGTAAAATCGATGGTCAAGGTAAAAGAGGCAGCCAGCCCCTCAACAAGACGAATGGAGACCGAGGCTGCAACACTGCAGCAAGCATCAGGCAACGGGGGGGAAAGAGGCTGCCGGAGCGGGTGCTGTTTCCTTCTGCTGGGTACGGAGGCACTGCGAGTCAGAACGGGATCATTGGACTAATTAGGACTGCATAGGACGTTAGCCAGCATCTGTCCTCCCCCGTTGACAGGTGAGAAAACTAAAGTCCTCTGCCTGGGGCTATGGAGGTAGTGAGAGACACCAGTCTTCCATCCCACATTCTACCTCAAGGCAAAGACTGAGAGGCGCTCCTCACCACAGGTGCCTATCTCTTCCAATCCAAAGCCAAGCCACTGGCTGTGAGTCAGTTGGCACTCCAGGACAGCCCATGTGCCTGACACGAGAATGATACCAGGCTTTTTGGGGCTGTGATTTTTCCAGAAGAGCTAGCCAGGCCTTTCCTCGGAGGTGCCTCTGGGTGGAGTGGAGCCACCCACCTTTTGGTTAACAGCGGTGCCACGAACCAATTATGCCATCCGGCAAGGTCTTCTGCAGCTCAGCTCTGATCTGACCTTTCTTGGCTCGGGACAGCCCCATAATTGATAGTGTGGGCTGGAACTGGTGACATTTCTCCCTGGGCCCCACCCCCCACCCCTCCACCCCCTGCATCATATTCTTGTGGCTTGACCTGCCTGCGTGGAAAAGTAGCTTTCCCTACTTTTCCCATGACTTCTTCCTTGCCCCGAAGATTCTTGCTCCTTGTCTCATCCCCATTTTGAGGACTTTGCCGGCTTGGCTCCCATGTCGATTCCTCCACAACTCTTGCATTCCTTCTTCTACGGGAAATCTGCTCTTTCCTCACTGGTCTCCCTGCTCCCTATCCACAGTGATGGGCCTCTCTTTTCGCAGGTCTCACCATCCATTTCATGAAGTGTTGTACATAATGTACTAAATTACAAAAGGCTTCGAGGTGGAGATGAGGTCTTATTTTCAGAATTCTTTTCTCAGGGCGAACTTTTGAAAATTATTATTATTATTATTATTATTATTATTATTATTATTTTGGGGGGGGCAGCACTGCTCTCCGGTGGTGGGAGTAGGAGACCCAGCCCCACTGCTGGAATTAAACCTCCATCCCAGTGGGCTGCAGTCCCACGCACAACCACTACGCCACCAGGGCTCAGCCCCTGAAAATTATTAAACTAGGTTGTAATCCACTATCTGTGCAGTTCTCAACGCATTTAGACATGTAATTCTAAAGAAATGAAATTTAGTCCTCTATCTCAGAGGAGCCCTGGTAGCACAGTGCAAGTGTGTTGGGCTGCTAACTACAAGGTCAACAGTTCAAAACCACCAGCCTCACCAGGAGAGAAAGGCAGGGCATTCTACTCTTGGAGAGGGGTACAGTCTTAGAAGCCCACAGAGACAGTTCTACCCTATCAGAATCTACTCAGTGGATGCCAGGGTTTTTTTACTGTAATATTTTTATGATGGATATGTTGTTAGATATGTTGTAAGGTACCATCGAAGTCAATTCTGATTCACAAGGACTCCATGTCCCGGAGTAGAACTGAGTTAACAGAAAGGGCAGCCATTTGGTCCCTTCAGCTGCTCCAGGGGAGAGAATTGTGGCAGCTTACTTCCCAAAGATTATAGTCTTGGAAACACTGGGGCGGCTCTGCTCAGTCGGACAGGAATGCTGTGAGTCAGATGCACCACGCAATGGCCAAGCGTTTGATAGGAGTTCACTTTCACAGGGGCAGACGGACACGTCTTTCGGGCAGCTTTCGGGCAGCGGCCCTGCAGGTATTCATCACACAACCCCAGGCCCTCATTCAGAGGCCTGCTGAAGAGCATCCCTGTGCCTCTCCTACAAAATGTCGTGGACAGGGACAGAGACGATGGGTTTCCCTAGGCTGCTTCCTCAGATCACGCTCTGCAAAAGTGCAACTGAATAAAATACAGCTAGCAAACAACCCACGATTGCAAAATGCCCTGCTTGATTGCAGCAAGAGGAAAAAAAGAAATAAAACCTGGAACCCTGATCATGAAGTGACAGTGACAGAGTAACTTTCACAGTTACAAACTCCTGGGCCAAGCTTGGGCATTAGCTCATGGGTCTTTCCCAAGTGACCATCATCCCTGTCTGATATTAAAGAAAGTTTTAAACACCAATACCCTGAGGAATGACTTTTTTAATGCTTTCAAAACACTATTTTATTTTTAGCATAGCCAAAACTTCATTTATAATAATATACCTTCAAGAAGTTAATTCAGAGAGCAGCACCTCCCATTGTAGTTGAGATTTGCATTTTACTATAAATATGCCCAGAGCATCCATGAGAGCTGTAGGGTTTCACTCTTGGCTGATACGATGATGTTTCTTTTATGGGTAAATCTTGATCAGTAGCCCAATTGCTAACTTGTACTATTTAGCCATTTTTCTTGACCCTGCTCTCTGATTCCATACATTCCAGCTTGTTCAATGGATTTGTAATAAACTTCCAAGATAAAGGGAAATTTCTTGTTCATTGTCTGTCTGAAATCTTGGCTTGTGTTCATGATATTAAACAAAAAATAAGCTCCCCAAACACCTGCAAGTTCAGCTACTAGAATTCCGTTGAAGACCTTCTTTACCAGCGGTTTCACAATGAGGGCCATCGTTCCTGTCTTTCAGAAAAATGAGGTTTACTAACGTGGGGCAAGAGAGATGAACACCAGACAAGAACCGCCCAAACTAAGAACTAGCTTTGAATGAAGCAGTTCTCTTGATTGGCTCAAGGAAACTGAGCGCTCTGTGTCCCGGGGTTGGCGTCCTTGAACTTGCTATAAATGGGCAAGGTTGTGTCTGCAGGCCCTCATCAGGAGCCATGTGCCAAGGCTGCTCCTCTGTGTGACTGGCACATGGCTCAGCACCGCCCAGCAATAGATTCACATGGCTTCAGGATGGGCAGAGTCTAAGAGCCTGGATCTTAGAGAACAAGATTTCTTGCCATTGCGTCCCTGAAGCATGAATGTGCGGGTGGGTCTTCCAGGAATGACTGTTGATTAGAAACCAGAAGACTTTGGATCTACTTCTGACTATATCATTGGCAATAATCCTGACACATCGCACAATCCCTGCTTCACCTCACCCATCAGGACAACAGGCTATTTGGGAAAGGTAAATGCCATCCCTGGTTCTCAGAATGTAGTTTCCAGGCCAGAAGGATCTACTGGAAATTAGCTAGACACATGCATTCTCAGCCCCACCCCGCCAACCTGATCAGAACCTGGTGGCGTAGAGCTCAGTCATGGTGCAACAAGCTCCTCAGGTGGTTCCGATGCTTGATTTGAGAGCAGGTGGGCATAGGGAGCAGCTTCATTAAAGAAGAGTATTATACCAATAAGATCCCTCAGAGAGATATGCTGGACTTGGGAATTCACCAGTTGCCCTTGTATTTAAGCATGCATGTGTTTGTTGTACACATATGCGTGCACTTGTATGAACACACACACAAACACAATCACACTCTCCCTTTTCTGTCTCCTCTTCTCACAGGTAACATCAAAAAGATTTGTCCATAATTAAAAGATTTATAACCATGTTAAGTATTAAAAAACGATTGATCAATGTGTTGGTCTGGGTTGACAAGGGAAACAAATCCAGAGACCCTCATATGAGTATAGACGAGAACTTTCTATCAAGAAGTAATTATGCATCAATACAACATCCCAGCCCCGTCCAGATTAAGTCCAGAAGTTTGATATTAGCCCATTCATCTGAAATGAGCCCATGAATTCATCTTCAGATTCACACAATAATGACAAATGCAGGATGATCACAGGCCAATAGATCGAATGGTAGTGGACACATCTCAAGGACCCTGGCTGCCGTCGGTGTGGGTCCACGTGGCTTGTTATCAGGAATGTGAAGGGGGCGGGGCAGAGAGAGAGAGAGAAGTTCCCAGAATCCTCATGAGAAGGCCATGTCCCAAAGGACTAGACTCCACCCCTTCATTCTTTAATCAAGTTGACATGAAATTGTATAACTACCACAATCAAAAAAATGGTTTATTATTTCATACAGTTAATATGTCAATAAGAACAATAAATGAGGTATGTAAAACTTGAGTATGAAAATTTAAAATATTAGATAATAGCTGACAAAAATAAAACTATCATTTAAAATATTTTCATATTGCTTATTGATTGACGTCCTCTTTGGCTTTGTCCAAGAGAGTGATCCTGAACCGTCTTTTCACTATAGGAATACAAGCCCTCCCAGTCTTTTACAGACAGGCCCGTTAGACAACAGAGAGTGTGTTTGATCTAATAGAAACAGAAGACTTTTCTTCTCTGAACACACCATGTTCATCTTTGGAAAACCCTTTTCCGCCTCTGCTGAACTTACAGCAATTGTTCGGACAATATTTTTTAGCTCTTCGAATACTTTCAGGGTTTCCTGAGTCACTCATAATATCTCATGGGAATTGGGAGCCTAACACAAAGCTGAAACAAATGACAGCACGCCCCCCAGGTTGTGTGACATTTTTTCTTTCTATGTTATATGTTTCCCTGCTGAAGTGACAAACACAAGGGAAGAAAAATGTGGTATTTCACCAAAAGTATCGCAAGTTTTCTGCAATAAATAGATAAATATTACCATCATACTTCTATCTAATTTTTTATACCTATAGATGGAGTGAACATTACTATGGGTGCTTAGAATTCACTGCTGTGTGTACTTGTGTGTATTGTGAACGTTAAAAAGGAGTAAGGAATGTAAACTTGTGACAACCACATTGGGCTGCTGCCCAGTCACCCACCTTCGAGGGAGCCTTGATTACAAGTGCCAAGTTAACAACCGGTTTGCCAAACTCAACAAACATCAGCTATCAGTTCTGCCCAACTGGTGAGAAGCAGCTGAATCGCACCACTTCCTCTTTGCGAGCAGGGCTCCTTTGTTAGAAAAGTGTGGGAGGATTCAAAGAGGCCGATTTGTTGGGCATTCTGTGAAGACCGAATGAATCTGCCTTTCAGAGACAGAATTGAGTTAGATGGGATTTGTGTGTGAGTATGTTAGGCAAGAATTATGTGCAATGTAATGCAAGTTACTAATTCAAGTGATGATCTTGGAAACCAGCTATTTCCAGGCATTTCTGAGCTTGGAAACCAGCTATTTCCAGGCATTTTTCCAGGCAGAGGAAAGATTGGAAAAGCCAGGAGACCAGAAGCCAGTGAGTTGTCTGCTCTATGGAAAGTTGGGCCCGGGTGTTTCCTCTTCTCTAACTGGGAGAGATGCTGGTTGTGGCAGGCTGAGTTAGACTAGCGGCTCCTCATTCTAGCAGCTCACTGTCCAGGTGGTGCCGTGGAGGAAGCATGCTGTTCCAACAGGCCCCACAAGCCAATAAACACCCACTCTGCTTTCCTCAGGGATCTATGGGCTTTCTCCAGGCTCAAGGGAAAGAGTAATTGTGAGAATACTTGGAAATTTGACAGAGGCTCTGCAAATGCAGATGTTGCTTAAGTTAGTAACAATGTGGGGACAAGGGCTGCAAAAGGACCAGCAGTGGGTGACATCCCTAATTCGTGGGAAAAGACCGTGTAAGCCACCACTAACTCCTGCAGAAATTGTCCGTTGGGCTGTTCACAGGTTCCCTCTTTTGAATTCCCCCGGTTTCATCTGTCTATTCTTAAAATAAAGACAGAACAAGCAGACCAAGTAAAAACACAGTCATCTAAAATCCCAGGAAATCCAGCACTCGGTGGGCTGTGTCAGGCTCCTTGGCTTAACAGAGCTGAGGAGCTCTTGCGCCCTCATGAGGACCCAACTGGAATAAGCATCACCTTAGATTCTAAGCAAGTGCGGTCCTACACTGCCCATTTCCAATAGGGACCATCACTTGAAGCAGTAGTCTGAATTAATTGCAGGGAATTCAAAAGGATCACCTATCATGACAATCCCACCTAATTCAATCCTGTCGATGAAAGACAAGTTTGGTCTTTACGGAACGCCAAACAAATTTGTTTAATTTGTCCATGCTTCTCTCCCAAAGGGTTCTGGGTGGCACGCATGGGGGGCAACATGTGAGCCTGCCAACTACAAGCTTCTCAGTCTAAGATCAGTAGCCGCTCTTTGGGACAGAGACGAGGCTTCCTACTGATACAGCCTCTTAACCCAATGGGGCAGTGTGGCCCTGTCCCCTGGGGTCACTATGGGTCAGAATCGACTCCATCTCGGTGCGTTTGTTTCTGCTTTTCGTTCTTCTCCTCTCACAAACCACCACTGGAAGACCGATCCCCAAAGCCGGCAGAGTAATGGAGCAGGAAATGGCCTGGAAGCATCCAGCCCGAGCTTTCGTCAGACGTCTGCTGTTAATTAAGCATTGGGCTGCTTAACCTCAAGGTCAGCGGCCTGAACAAGGAACTTTCTGCTCCTGTAACATGTACAGCTTCTGGATCCCACAGGGCGCTTGACTCAACGGCAGTGAGTAGGAACCTGCAATTGCTATGTGATGGGGGTGGGGTGGGGACTGGGTCATTTTCTTTTTGCTGGGGTATTTGCAAACTCTTAAAACATTTAATACAGATATACGGCGGTCTTCTCATACGGCAGGCCATAGGTAGCCCAGGGAAACGATTCTGGACAAGATAAGGAGAGGCTGGTAGACCAGGAGAGAGCCGTGCTCACCTGGGGCAGTTACGTGACAAGGGAGTGAAGTGCCAAGCCCACTCCTTTGAGCTTTGACCCGAAGCACGGTACAGTGTGTGGTTAGGCTGGGGTCAGACCTGCTCCTGCACTCAGGCCGTGGGGTCATGGCGGTCCTCACAAATGCTTTTCCTCAACACGACCATCCGTGTCGGCGTGCAACAGAATGGCTTTATGCACGTTCCCTTTTTGCCACACTGAATTTTAAGAATTCAAGCATTGAGGTCTCACCAAAGGCATCATTTCCACCGCTTTACTGAGCACCTTCTTAGGGGAAGGTGGCACCGTTCAGCAACTGCAGACCACAGGTGCAGTCTGGGACCGGTTCCGGGACTGACAATAAGGTGTCGGTAGTTTAACTGACTTCCATTTTGCCCACTGGTGCAGAGGTCAACCCAGGGGAAAAGGATGCCATGTCTTAGAACGGATCTGAAAAATCATCTTGATTTTGCAGGGTACCTGAAAGGGTCTCAGTGCCCACCACCCCCCTCCACCCTGCCCTAGGAATTTGGAAGCTTATTGCCCTAGCCTGATTGAGATCAAAGAGTCAAACCAGTCCCTCCTAACAACTTTAAAATCACACAGGAGCCTTAGATATGTTTTTCCAAACACATGAAATCACCGTGATCTGAAATAATGACCTTCAAGTGTTTCCAAGGTGACTTCAGAGCCACACACTCACCTTCAAAGAGCCGCCTGTGTCTCGAGAGCTGCAGTTTGCTGACCCATGCCCTAGCCAACCTTCCCACAGAAATCCCTGTTTCAAGTGATTGGCACACTGTAATGGCCTCAAAAACTCTCCCGAAATGTGAACTCCGAACCTAGCAGAAGTAGGTGGGAAAAGAAGTACACCACCAGCCACTGTAGCTAGTCTATTCCGACACATTGTGACCCTGCAGCAGAGAGTAGGGCCCTCCCTGGGACTTCTGAGACTATATACCGCTTTACAGGCACGGAGTCTCCTCTTTCTCCACCGGAGCAGCTGGGGGGTTTCCACCCCTGACCTTGCTGTTCAGCCTGAAGCGCAAAGGAATGCGTGCTCCAACAATGAACCGTTTTCAACATATTATTTGGCCTCTTTCTCCCCCTAGTGGGTAAGAGATGATATAACTATGGATTCATAAGAGGAAAGCCAAAAATAATCAAACGCTCTGCCATCAAGTTTATGCAGACTCTGAGTGACCTTCTTCGGGTTCCTGAAACTGTAACTGGGAGCAGAAAGCCTAACCTTACTCGGGCAGAGATGCTGGTGGTTTCCAACTGCCGACCATGGAGATCAGAGGCTGACACGTAACACTTCCCCGCCAGGGCGCTTATCCATAAGAGGAAGTGAAAATATTGTCCTTGTTGATGCCACTCACGCACTCAACTCACTCAACTCACTCACTCACTCACTCACTCACTGCCATTGAGCTGATTTTGATTCACGGTGACTCTACAGGACAAGATAGAACTGTCTCTCCCAGTTTCTGAGACTGTAACCCTTTAGGGCATAAGAAGCCTCATGGAGTTGCTGTGAGATTTGTTGCTGTGGCTCTTTGTTTAACTTCAAGCCTTTAAGACACCAGATGCTATGTCTTCTAATAGCCAGGCACCATCAGCTTTCTTCACCACATTTGCTTATTCACCCATTTTGCATTTTGCATTTTGCATGTTTGGAGGTAAGACTCACTGTGGGAGAGATCAACACTTGTCCATATGAAAGTTCAAGTTCACGTTGAAGGAACATTTAAAAAGACCATAAGAGCCTAGGTACAAGTTTGAGTCTATCTCATCTGAATTTTGACACTATCTGAAGAGCAGACTCGATGCATTGAACACTAGTGACTGAAGAACAGGTGAGTTGTGGGATGACATTAGGGCATGGTACAATAAGAAAGAGAAAGGCCGTTGAAAAGATAGTAAGGAAAGGAAGGACTAACGTGGACCTGAGAAGAGACTCCGGAATTTGCTCTAGAATGAAGAGTAGCCAAAATGATGAGTGAAGTTGCTCAGTGGAAGATTTCAAAGGACAGCTTGAGAAGCCAAGGTATCATAATGAAAAGTGCAAAAAGCCTGCAGTTAAAGAGCAGAAAGGGAAGATGTGGTTGGTTCTTTTCAGAATGAAAGAACCGGCAGAAAAATTCATGCCTCAACTTGCGATGTTGAAGGACACAGGCATCATGCTTCAAAAGAAAATGTAAGAAATGCGCTCACTGTCCCCAAAATGGCTGGTTGACATTCAAGTGTTTAGAAGGCAGCGTATGCAAAAGGAAGGAATCCAAGCTGCCCTGGAGTCTTGGCAACAACAACAACAAAAAAAAGTGCCAGGAATTCACCAGATATCAATTAAGATGTGGAGATGAGTAGGAAGCGGATAAACTTTACCACCTACAGCTTTCATAAGAAAGGGAAGAGTGTAAATTCTGCACCGCAGCATGCATCCTAAGCCATCTTTCATCTAGTCACACCACAGAGACTGTGATGCAAGATCTGCCCTACATGAATCCTGCCACATTATCCTATGGGGGTTTGGCTTTGCCACACATCAGATGCAGGATAATGACGACAGAAAACGACAGGCAGGGTGACCACCTCGAGCTGAGGCTCCTGGCCTGCCTGTGGGCACAATTAGGCCCCATTAAATACATGGCTCCTGGAGAGCACAATTTTGCTCTGACATTCCGGGGCTCCCCGTGAATTAGAATGGACTTGATGGCGACAGAGATCAAGATGTGGGGACAATATTTCTTACCGGTGACAAGACATCAAATGCCGGGGGGAAGAGGATGAAAGGCGGAAGAGAACGATGAAAATATTTAAGCATCTTTTTAGGGTGTGGATTTGCATCAGTGGAAATCATATCACAATTAATTAAGGTTTTGAGTTAGGGAATTGAAGGGTAGATGATTATTTGCTTTAAGCAGTTATTATTAAACAGAAGATTTGATAATTGTGCTATATGAAAGTCAGCAATATCTTACACGAGCAGATATTGCCAAAATCTTCTATGACACTGTTACTACTAAAATATTACTAAAATAATACCTCAGTTAAAAGTCAACACTTTGTCTGGCTGACAGGGGGAACCCAAAATCTACTGGCAGCATTACCACATAGGCCAAGCGCTGCTGAATTTCCTCTGACCACAGTCCAGGGATGTGACCAGCCTTGTTATCACACACAGATCATTTAAAGGTCAATTACGGCAGATATAGTTAGGTTGAAATGTAGTACCTTTATCTCCTTTGTCATCCATTGTAAAGTTCAGCTTTTAATATCTTCTGTTTTCTTTTTCAATTGATGACTTTCTTTTGTTCTGTCACTGTTGTTTGTTTCTTGTATGATTTTCTGGATATGAAATCCAGGCTAGATAAATATAAAGAGACAGTAACTGGATTGATCATTACCTAGCACAATGGTTCTCAACCTTCCTTTGCACAATGCTGCAACCCTTTAATACAGTTCCTCAGGTTGTGGTGACCCCCCACTCCACCAACCATAAAATTATTTTTATTCCTACTTCATAAGCCTAATTTTGTTAGAGTTAAAAATCAGATGACCCCTGTGAAAGGGTTGCTTGACCCCCCCAAAGGGGTCGTGACCCACAGGTTGAGAACCCCTGACCTAGGGGCATGGCAGAGGAGGAAGGAGAAACATGGGGAATTAACAACAAATAGGAGGAAGAAGAAAATGTTCTGAAATTGATTGTGGTGATGATTGCCAAACTCTTCTAGATATGATTGAACTATTAAATTACATGCTAATAAAACTATTTTTAAAACTAATGTCTTCTTGAAAGAAAAGTCAGCACATCGTTAGTATGGCAATGTGCAATAGGAAGCCCCAGGAGTCCTCTAGAGCTGACGGTGCCTAGAAACTATGCTGCCACCCCACAGTGACAATCTGCTGAAGTCTGCTACGAAGACTGTCCAAAATAACATGGAAATCATATCTGAATGCTGATAAAACTCCAGATTTGTTATTCTATCCTTAGAGGAGATCAAGTGATGGTGGCCAGCCCTGGCATTTGGCCTCAACACTGATTTGAACATTCACTTATTTTCCAGTTCACTAGCATGTGTACGTGCTGCAGCTCCATAATCCTGTTGTCTGAGTGAAGTTTTCTATTCTTTTATTGTCATCTGAGATTTTGGAAATGGACAAATATAGATACAGGTGACTAAGTGTGGCAAGTTACATATGTATTTTAAAAATCTCATTGTGACATATATTTCTTACACTCTAGCAATTTCTTACACCAGCAATTCTAATCTATCAAGTGAGTAATTTGCTCTCACTCACACAGTGAGTGTTAAAACTAGCATTTTAGCTTTGGATGCTCTTAGCCATTAGTCTATGCCACTTTAAAAAATCATTTTATTAGGGACTCATACAACTCTTATCATAGTCGATACATCCATAGATTGTGTCAAGCCCTTTTGTACATTTGTTGCCATCATCCTCAAATCACTTTCTTTCCACTTGAGACCTTGTATCAACTCATTCGTTCCGCTCCTTCCCTCTGTCTATGCCACTGTATGTCTAACTTTTTACCATTAAAAAGTCTTCTACAAGTAAGTCTTACTTATCATTCTAGTGCATGAATAACTACATACTTAATAAATTTATTACTGGAAATCTATATTACTTTTTATTTTCTTCCATCTGAAGCACACATATGGCTGAAATAAGGTGGGTACTCCACGATGAAACATGGTGACCCTCACTGACCCAAGGCCCTGTGAGGACAACACAGGAGAAGCAGAGTCAGGATTGTACCCCGTCTGACCCCACCACACCATGGCAAACCACTAAGGGTGTGCAGCAGAGCAGCACGGGGAGCAGAGCATGGAGTTCCTGAGGGAATGCCAAGGATATACTTTGGGGCCAGAGTGTAGCACACCATTGGACTCAACCAGAGGACACTTCCGGAGGTCAAAGAGACCTTGAACTATTTACATGTTTTTATTTTGTTATTATTATTATTATTATTATTATTTCTTTGCTTATATATATTTATTGGACATTTGGATTGTGTTGTTGCTGTTGTTGTCATAGTTTTGTTTTCTATGATCACTTCATCTTAGGATGCCTTGTTTTTTTGTACATATTGTTATCTCTGCAGGTCTATCTAGATAAGATAGGCTGGGTGAACAGTCTGGAGGAGAAAACAATGGAACTGATGGTTCTGGCGAGACATGGGAAAGGTGAGGGAAAGAAGGTGGTGCTGACCAACCCAAGGATGAGGGAACAAATGATTCAAAATCAGTGACAAGGTGGGTGTGAGAGGCCTGATAGGGATTGATCAAGAGTAATGTAACAGAGAGAAAGTACTAAAACACAAATGAAGACTGAGCATGATAGTGGGGCAAGAAGAAAGTAACAGGAAATAGAGAAAAGAACTGGGGGGTACAGGCATTTATAGAGGTCTAAAAACAGGCATGTATAGGTGTATATATTTTTATATGATGATAGAAAAATAGATCTATGTGTATATTCTTATAGGGTTAGTTTTAAGACAGCAGATGGACATTGAACTTCCACTCAGTACTTCCTCAATACAAGAACACTTTGTTCTATTTAATTGGCATTCCATAAAGCTCACTTTCCTGACATGATCATTGAAGACAGAGATGTGCATAAGCAAAAGTGGTGACGAAAGCTGATGGTGCCCGGCTATTAAAAGATATAGTGTCTGGGGTCTTAAAGGCTTGAAAGTAAACAAGCGGCCATCGAGCTCAGAAGCAAGAAAGCCAATATGGAAAAAGTACACGGGCCTGTATGGCCACAAGGAGTCAAAGGAATCAGTTATCAGGCATCAAAGAACTAAAAATCATAACATTGAAAGCCCACCTTCCCGATATGATCGCTATCGACAAACATGTGCATAACCAAATGTGGTGAAGTAAGCTGATGATGTTGGACTATCAAAAAATATAGCATCTGTGGTATTAAAGGCTTGAAAGTAAACAAGTGGCTATCTAGCTCAGAAGCAACAAAACCCACATGGAAGAAGAACACCAGCCTGTGTGAGGTGTCAGGTGTCAGGTATCAGGCATCAAAAAACTAAAAATTATATCATTATAAATGAGGGGGAGTACAGATTGGGGACCAAAGTCCATCAGTAGATGAAGCGACATCCCCTTACAGAAGGGTCACATGAAGGAGACAAGCCTGTCAAGGTACAGTGTAGCAGAAATGAAAGATGCAACTTTTATCTAGTTCTTAAATGCTTCTTTCCCCCGGCCCCCACTATCCTGATCCCAATTCTACCTTTCAAATCCAGGTAGACCAGGGGATGTACACTGGAGCTGGTAACAGGGTAATTCAGGACAGATGATCCCTTCAGGACCAATGATGAGAGTGGTGATACCAGGAGGAGTAGGAAGGGGGAACCAATTGCAGGGATCTACATATAACCTCTTCCCTAGAGTAGGGAGGTAGGTGAAGGGACACATTGAACAGTGTATCATATGGCAAAATAATGATAATTTATAAATTACTAAGGGTTCGTGACGGAGGGGGAGTGGAGAGGGAGGGGAAATATAAGGAAATGATACCAAGGGCCTAAGTAGAAGGAGAATGTTTCCAGAATGATGACGGCAACAAATGTACAAATGTAGTTTGCATACAATAGATGTATGTATTAATCATGATGAGCTGTATGAGCCCCCAATAAAATGGTTTTTTTTAAAAAGCTGAGTCCCTGGTGCCTCAAGGTAGAATTCTCTTCTTCTGTGAAGAAGACTCTTGCTTGGCTCCCACTTGATATATGGGCATCAGCTATGGGACAGTAGCGATGGTGTGACTATTTCTCTCAAGCTGAACATGCAACCTATAATGCAGAACTTCCAGACTAAGGCAAACTAGAAAGTGAGGTCTGGTAATCTACATCCAAAAATTAGCTAAGTCCTATGAATGACAACAGTTCAATCCTAGTTGATCATCAGGATTGGGCAGCAATCCCTTCCATCGTGCATGGTGTCATCAGGAGCTGTGGACAATAGCTGACAAGAAGAAGGAGGAGGAGGAGGAGGAAGAGGAGGAGGAAGAAGAGGAGGAGGAACAGCAATGTTGATTTGACTGTAATCATAGCCCATCTTTGTGCTTCAATGACTTCTTTTAATCAAGAATGTACGCTTTCTTTGAACTGTTATAAAATGCAGCCCTACCCGCCCCCTCCTGCTTTTAGGGGAGATCCCAAATAAACTTCAACTCTATTTCAGGCACCCTCAAACTACAGCCACATGCGGCCTGCCAAGGACATTTATCCGACCGCCAGGTGTTTTTGCTGTTGCTGCCTGTTCTGCTTAGCAGCTGACTCATCCAGGGTCCAGAGTGAAGTTGTTTATAGTTGTGTGTGTGTTTTTTTTTTTTTTTGGGGGGGGGGCATCACTGCCTCTGGTGGTCGTGGGCGCCACCCAGTGCTGCTCCTGAGAGCTGCCGCTGCATTTGAACCGCCAAGCCCGATGGCCGCAGTCCTGCACTCAATCACTTACGCCACCGGGGATGAGCCTATAGTTTTTTTAACACTACAGTCGAGCCCTCCAATGGTCTGAGTGACAGTGAACTGGGCCCCTGTTTACAAAGTTTGAGGACCCCTGAGGCTTCACAGCCCTTTCCTTTGAATTGCACACAGTACTCCTCCCTTGCAAAGCTCACTGTTAAGCTATCCATGCACACAGGCAGCATGATGTGTCTCATCATAGGAAACATCTCATCTAGAGGGGAGGGACACTAAAGATAACTAAGTAGGTAAAACACAGGTTCAAAGCACCACACTGTTTCCTGATGTGTCACACTATTGCCTGATGCTTCACACTGCTATACATTCTCAACTTTTCTGGGCACATCCTGTTCTCTCTCTTGCAACTGTCTCTCCCTTCCTCGTCCCGCCCTTAGATCACCACGGTGTTTTTTGTTAGATCAAACCACAGGGCCTGCTTGATCAACAACCACTTTTGACCTACAAACATGGTAGCATCACCTGGTTCAAACTAAGAAGCTTACACTGTGTATTTACTCGTTGGAGAACATAGCAACCATGTGTCATGCTACATGTAAAAATATTTACAACTCTTAAAAACCCTTTCTATAGCTTAGGAAATTTCCATCCTTTCACTCCTGCTCTTCTTAATATAAAAACAACCACCACCAGAAATTCACGATCTCAGACATTCTTGAGACTAGAATATTTATAATGAAGCTTCTCCGGTGAGAGAAACGAACTTTTGATTCAGAAAAGAACACCGCCCAGAGACCGCTTTCCTTTGGGGGAGGAGGAGGAGGAGGGTGGAGAAGAACCGTAAGTGCAAGTGGGTAAACGGCTATGACTTGACCTGGGTGGTGGTTCTCTGGGAGCTTACTGTGTGAATTCTTTTATTTTGTGCACTTTTTAGATATCTGTTCCTCATAAATTAAAAATATTAAAATGCTCAACTCTGTCAAGACATTGGGAAGAGGCATTGATCTTCCCGATGGAGGAAGACAAGTCAGCTTAGTAGTAATGTGCCAGCAGGAGGTCTAGCCTGAGCTCAGAGCTTCCAATAGAGCAACCTAGTAGACATTTTGGCATGGTCTCTGCCCATGTGGCCCCCCAAATGTTCTCTGGTGCCCCCAGAATTTTTGTAAGCTCACAGATATCCTTCAACAAATGCTTTTCCTCTTCTAGCTAGCTAGAATATGTTCTTGGTTGACAAGTACAAGAGAGTCTCAGTTCTTTTCAGCCCAGACCTTGACTTGGTGGTGAAAACACTCTTCCCATGACCATGTAAATGCCTGCTTGGCAGTATCCCCAGACTGTAGTGTCTCCTGTGGACTATCATCAAAGAATTCTGGGCTGAATCTTTAGGAAGCACGCTCTACTGCTTTCAGCTGGCTACTGCTTGCCAGTTACCGATAGCCAATGTGTCAGCTCCCATGCAGAGCAACCCATCTGTCCCAGAGGAGGGCGGGGCTGCAGAGTGTGCAGGGGCTGATTTTTCAGAAGTCGGTCATCAGACTGTCTTCTCAGGTGGCTCTAGATGGGCTGGATCTTCCTATCATTTGACTGGCAGGTAAGTTTATGAATTGTTTGCACCACTTGGCAGGGGTCCTCAAACTTTTTAAACAGGGGCCAGTTCACTGTGCCTCAGACCATTGGAGGGCCAGACTACAGTTGGAAAAAAAAAACAAAAACTATGAACAAATTCACTGCAGGCCAGGGATGAGTTGTCTGCTAAGCAGGAAGAGAGCTGCGACAAAAACGCCTGTCGGGCAGGATAAATGTCCTCAGTGGGCCGCATGTAGCCGTAGTTTGAGGATGCCTGACTTAGGGACTCTTTCACATTTCTCAGTCCATTAGGCGGCAAAAGTCTAGCTCAGGAAACAGTGCACTGGTCTGATCACCAGGGAGAAAGAGAAAAGCAGGTCAGCCTTAGAAAGCCATTTATCTTGGTCGCCCTCCAAGCAAGCTGATTGACAGGCTGAACTCCCCCACACGTTCATACGGGAGCCGCGGGGGCACCAAAAACCTAATGATCTCAGGGTGAGTTAATGAGCTGTTTGATCAGGGTGACTTGGAAATGATGCTATTAATATCCAAATGACCCTTGGCAGAAAAAAGGTCCCCCACCCCAGTCTAATCAGAGGAGGCCAGATATGGCCACATACCATTATTTCAATAAGCCTCTTTCAAAGTTCTGAACCTGATTTTTAATTTGGTATACACCAAATTAAAAAGACATATTTCTTTCAAGGGCTCTAAATGACATAGCTTTAGGCTCCACATGAGAAGAACTGAAAATTAACTAGCCTTGGGAGGTGACATATAAAGTCAATCTTGTTGAGGAACTGTAGTCCCCTATTCTCCGAATCTACTTAGGTGCTTTGATGTAACGTTTATTTAGTACCAGAGAGTAGGTTGGGTGGTGTCTTATTAATTAAACATAAAACAAACGTCTGAACTAAAGTAAAATTTTGTTCGCCCTGTAACGTGTTTCAAAGGATAACATCAGGCTATCCAAAGGGACTTAACGAAAACAAAGTGGTGCTGCTGCTGTCATTGACTCGGATCCACCTCATGGTGACCTTGCACGAAGCTGAAGGACACAGGGCCCTGCACGGCCCCATCTCCATGCTCACTGCTGTGTGTGACACTAACATCCATTATTGCAGTTACTGTGTCAGTCCATCTCTTTGAGAGCTTTCTTCATGTTGCTGGCCCACTATATTACCCACCAGGATGTCTATTGGCCTTTCCTGACTATGTGTCCAAAGAAACCAACATGATGATACTGCGTTTTAATTTCAAGTATGATTTTGAAATTAAGAATGATGAACTTAAGGATACTGTTAGTCTCAGTTCATGACTTGGGATTTTGATATTTGAGTTGGCTCTGTAAAAAAATAAATTCCATTTCTATTTTTACTTTGCGACTTGGCAGTAAGTAATAGAGAAGATTTAGAAGCATTATTGCGCCACGAAACATTTCCTAACCTCTTCATTATGAAGAGAAAATTTAAAACACAAACAGTTGCCAACCCTTAGATGGATGAGCGGGCAATGAAGCCCCTGATGAAGGAAAAATGGGGTGCCCAGAAGAATCTCATCTGCAGAACAGTGGATCTTGAGACAAGACACACCAGGCTCATTAAGGAAGATGTGGAAGTCTTGAAGGAAATCAGAACCAAAGAGCAACATAGAAAGGTGAACATGAAAATCAGTGGAGGGGAAAGCCTGGCCTTCTGATGCTGGCCAAACTGCTGCCTTTAGGACTTCAGATGGTCCGCGTGGTGAAGAACATGGCATGGGATTGGAGGACTACTCACGAACAACATGTGATCTAGGAGTGGTACAACCTGTTCATCGAATATGAAGAGGACGAGAAGCATTGACTAGTGAAGACCGATGACTGTAGCCTTCAATAAGATGACCCCTCGATGTAAATACAACAAAACCCTTGCATTTGGACTATGATGGTTAGAATTTGTCAACTGGACATACCGGAGTAAAGGGAGGGGTGGTGCTCAACCTATCAACCTGTCAGCCTGACGACACTTCCTTAGGGGTCTGGCCATTTGTATCAGAGATCCTGAGCAGACCTGAACTCTCGCTTGCTTCTGCCCCTTCTGATGGACCCTGTCTTCAGTCCACCAATCTCTTGTTGTGTCACCTGCCAATGCCAGCAGCTTCCAGTCTTGGACTCATTTGGCTCCGCATCCACCAGCCTGTGGTTCTCCTGTGCCATCTTTCTGCTTCCTGGTCTTTGGCTTCTGCAGCTATAAGCGTCAGGAAAAGCCCTCAGCTTATACCTGAACCAAGGACGTGACCTGGACTAGAAACTCCTTCTATAATGCATTTTAAAAAATATATAAATCTTTTTCTATATGCATGCACATAGAAGCTCACTAGCTTTGCTTCTCTACAAAACCCCCAAATAACACATGAGAATAGACAAAATCAAGAGACTCTGAAAAGACTGAAGTTCACAAGGATCTCATTTTACTAGAATACACAATCAACTTTCATGGAAGCTAACAGCCAAGATAGCAAATGACCTATTGGGTAGGAGGACTCTGTTTCAGAAGACATTTATAAAATGTTAAAAAACAAAGATGTCGCCCTGAGGACTAAAGTGCGCCTGACTAGTCCTGGAATTTTCAAAGACCTCATATGCTTGTGTGAACTGGACAAAGAATGATGAAGGGCAAAGAAGTACTGTAGCCTTTGAATTATGGTGTTGGCAGAGAAGAGTCCATAGACTATCAGAAGAAGAAGCAAAATCGTCTTGGAGAAGTACAGCTAGAATGTTCCTTAGAAGCAAGGACTTTGTCTCAGGTACTTTCGATGTGCTACCAAGAGCAGGCATCGTGCATGGTAGGAACAGTGAAAAGGAGGAAGGCCCTCAATGAGATGGACTGATACAATGGGCTCACACATGGGAACAATTGTGAGGTTAGAACTGCACTGAGCAATGTTTCATTCTCTTATATATCAGGTCTCTGTGAGTTGGAACCAACTGAATGACATCCAACAACAACAAAAGTAACAAAACATGGCCTGTGCACTAAAATCCACAAAATAGTGATAAAAGGAATTAAAGAAGATCCAAATAAATGGAGAGAGTTTCTATATTCATGGAGTGAAAACTCAATTTAGTAAAGGTGGTAATTATTTCCAAAGTAAGATAAAGATTGTAATGTAATTCCTATAAAAATCCAGTACATTTTTACATAAAGAAATAAAATTATTTTATCATTTATATAAAAAGGCAGGGAACTGAGAATATCTAAACTTTTTTTCTGAAAATGAAGACAGGAGGAGAAGCAGTCTCCCTACTTTCAAGGCTCACTATGGCTATAGTTATTAAGGCAATGTGCTATTTTAATATATAGCCAAAGGTGTTTAAAAATACTAATAATTGATAAAAGACAAATTGTTTTTAGTATTCTTTATGGTGATAAATTTTTAATGAGGAAATAACTTATCAGCTCTCTTTATGTAGTCATTTAAAGGGGCACAGTTGGGAATCAGGAAGCCCTGGTGGTGTAGAGGGTGAGACACTCAGTTGCTAACCACAAGGTAGCAGTTCACACCTTGTAGCTGCTGTGAGGGAGAAAGATGCACCTTCCTGTTCCCCAAAAGACTTACAGCCTCCAAACTCCTGTGAAGCAGTTCAGACCCCACCCAGTAGGGTTGCTATGCATTGAACTTGATTCAACAGCAATGAACTTGGTGTTCTTTTGTTTTCATTTTAGGTTGAAAAGAGCATTTGACATAATCATAGCACATAGATATTCTATTCGAGAAAAAGGGGGAGTATCTAATACTTGTACTATTTTTCTTTGTATTGAACTGGTACTTTTTTTTTCTCCCCGAAAAACAAGTGTTATCTCTTCTAGGCTTGCTGAGCATTACAGAGAAGACAGCATTACAGTCAAGTGTTCTAGCTCTTCAAGGAGGGTGAGCCACTTGCCTAACTCAGTGAGGCCGAAACAGAGCTGGACTTTGAATCTGTAACACGGAGCGCTATGTTCCTTCAACAGTGCTTTTTTGTCTCTTCATGATGTTTGCACCAGAGGGCAGAAGACTGAAGGTCAGATTAAAATGTTTTGGCCCTACAGCTCTCAATTTCCACGAGCAAATCAACGCATGGAAAGACCATGGGCCCAGCATCTAAACCATGTTAGCACGTTCACTTGATGATCTCACAGTGTTTGAAGTTTGTTCTCCGTTGCTGCCAAGCCCACACCAACCCATGGGCACCCCATGTGTGCAGCATAGAACTGTGCTCCAGAGAGGGGTCCATGCTGTCACTTTGCAAATCAGATCCTCACACCTGCCTGGTGAGATGCCTGTGTGAGTTTGAGCTGCCAACCTTGGGTCTAGGCGTTGAACATGGGCCTCTGTGTTAGTTTCAAGTATTCTCTTTCAGTAAGGGAAAGCGTTAAAATTGGATTGTTCAGCTGAGCTAAAAAGTCTCTCGATTCTTCTGCTGTAGGAAGTTTTTACTTGAACACGAAGCTCATCTTCTCTGAGGCAACCTCTGCATTAGGTTCACAGTGTTTTTACAGAGAACTAGTGGCTTCACCGCTGTTAAAAGTGGTTCTACCCCCCCCAGGGCTGAGCCCTGGTGGCTTAAGTGGTTGAGTGAGGGACTGCGGCCCGCAGGCTTGGCGGTTCAAATCCAGCGGTGGCTCTCAGTAGCAGCACTGGGTAGCGCCCATGACCACCAGAGGCAGTGATGCACACACACACACACACACACACACACACACACACAAAGTGGTTCTATGTCCTCTCTTAAAGGTCAGGGTAGGACAAACCTCTAAAGTTATGAGCAATCTCTAGACTGATGAAATAGCAGGTTGAACGTTGAGTCAAAAACCAGCAAATCTTTTGGCTTTTATATCAATCCTTTCACATACTTGGAAGAAAAATAAAAGTGCTTTTAGATAAAAAGTCTTCCTAGGACCTAATGTCAATTTTCAGAGAGAATGTGCACGGTCAAAGATAAGATTTGTGCATATGCATATTTCATTGAATGCACTCGTGGCCTGGGTTGAATTTACTTAAAGTTTCTCTGCGTGTTCAGACTTTCTGTATCGTGTTATACACACACAGAAACCAGCTGCTGTGAAAGAGTTCATTTTCCTCTTAAAAATATACAGAGAGGGCTGAGCCCCGGTGGCGTAGTGGTTGTGCGCGGGACTGCGGCCCACTGGGATGGAGGTTCAATTCCAGCAATGGGGCTAGGCCTCCTACTCCCACCACCGGAGAGCAGTGATGTGTATATATATATATATATATATATATATATATATATATATATACACAGGGAAGTAAAGTCTACAGGGAATCAAGTGGTTAGAGCTCCAAGCTAGTCCTTGTTTCAAGAAAAAGCAGGAAGGACTCCACAACTCATGGAAATAGCATACACTTGAAGAACTGGTCTCACTGTTAATAATAGGTGTTCCTAAAAAAAAACTCATCATTTTGTGAGTAATATCATAGGTCATGCACTATGCTAAATGGTTTTGGCTTGGGTCTGAATATATTCCCAATTTTACAGCCGAGGAAAGCATAGCATCCGAAAACTAAGAAACTCAGCTTCCAGTTACACAGCAGTAAGTGTCAGAGAGAGCACCTGTACTCAGGGAGTCCATCTCCAGTCTCTGAAGCCACATGCTGTATTATCCTTCAGAAAGGAGGCCTTGTGGGAAAGCAATCAGCAGTTTGAGACCGCAGCTACTCTGGGAGAAAGATGAGGTTCGCTAGCTCTTAAAGAGGGCCAGTCTTGGCAAGACCCCAGGGACAGTGCGGACTGTAGGGTCGAATGACCACCCAGAGCCAGACTGGACTGGATGGCAATGAGCTCTGTCAGAAGGTTGACCACTTCAGCTGCTCCCTGACAGTCCCCTAGGAAATAGAGAGAAAATGAAACTCAGGATTCCTACTAAAGTGACCGGTCTGAATGAAGACACGCAGCAGGAGGCTCGGCGGTACTAACAGTGTCTTATGGAAGGCTGTAGGAAGTCTGCACATGCTGACAGAGTCAAAGGCTTCCATGACCGTCCCCCTAACTCTGTGAACTGTAGCTTTGGACGAAGAGAAGCAGAGGGAAGCTTACTGATTCCCAGATTTTGCAAGACAGAATCATAACTTTTAAAGGCATGTAGGTTCCCGGATTTGTGCTAACTACCTTAATTTAGGATAGAGACCATAACCTGAGGGCTGAAATTCCTTATGTCAATAGTTCTAAAGTTTTTGGCAAAACAAATGCCTCTGAGAGTCTGACGAGAGCTGTGGACATTCTCCCCTCCCCAAACAAAAAATTCATAATTACATTAAATTTATCAATGTTGGGAGGCACTACATGGGAGAGTGAAAACATTTTCACATTAAACTATAAAGGGAAGAACCCCTCCTGAGGGATTCTGTCTGTTGAAAATTGGACTTTGGCTATTTTGAGAGGAAAGCAAACATCTTTAGGATTTTGAAGAGGGAAGACATATGTCCCTCTTAGAAGTCACTTTAAGTTTGGTGGCTGAATACTGACCTCAAGACCTGGGTTTCCATCCTCCCCTAGATCCTGGTCCAGAAGATGATTATAATTTTTCCTTCTCCAAAGATATACCAACATCTTTGATGCCTTACATACCCTCATCTACTCCTCAATTATTGACTATCTCATCACCTGATATTTAACGTTTATAACCATAGTAAATAAATCTACTATCCAATTATTCTGCACATGACATATATCTGGTAGGACTGAAGGCCAAATTGCCAGATAAGAGTAAAGCTAATGATGATGGTCAAGGCTATGTATCAAAGTGGTTGAGCCATGATTCTCCCTCATTCATCTCCCAGTTATGAGAAGATGTCATTTGAGTTACATAATGATGCATTTTGACAGACAGAATGATGTACTCTTCCTCCATGTTGTGATCTGATATGATCCATTGTCACATAATGGTGATTTTCATGAAGTAACTGGTCCTTCAGTGTAAGACATAAATAATAAAATAATTTCTAAATTATCATGGTTTCACGAGGGAGGGAGGAAGCATGGGGGAGAGAGGGGGTAAAAATGAGGAGCTGATACTAAGGGTTCAAGTAGAAAGAAAATGTTTTGAGAATAATGATGGCGACAAATGTACAAATGTGCTTGACACAATGGATGGATGGATGGATTGTGATGAGTTATATGAATCTCCAATAAAGTGATTAAAACAAAACAAAACAAAAAAGAATGTGGTCCTTCCAAGGCTTGAAGTGAAACTAGTGGCCATTTAGCTGAGAAGCAACAGGCCCACATGGAAGAAGCACACCAGCCTGTGCGATCATGAGACGTCACTGGAACCCGGGTAACAGGCATCAGAAGACAACAAACAAACAAACAAAAAACATATTGTTGAGAAAGAGGGGGGTCTGGACAGAGACCCAAAGCCCATCTGTCAACAATGGGACATCCCTCACAGAGGTGAGCCAGTCAGGGTGAGTAAAGCACCAGTGAAACACACAATACTCCTCTGGTTCCTTGAGGCTTCCACACACACACACACACACACACACACACACACACACCCACTATCATGACCTCAGTACCCACTTTCACTGCAGGCTAGACTGGAGCATGTGCACAGATACAACTAAGAGATGAGAGCTCACAAACCATGGAATCCAGGAACAGGAGTGGAAGTAGCAATACCAGAAGGGTAGGGGAAAGGTGAGGAGAGGAGGCTGAGGGAGGGGGAACCAATGATCCACACACAACCGCACACACACTCCTCCAGGGAGACAAACAACAGAAACCATGGGGGAAGAGAGACAACAATCAGTGTAAGATATGAAAATAATAATAATTTATAATTTATCAAGAGGTCCCAAGGGTAGGAGGGAGGAAAAGAAAAAAAAAAGGAGTTGATACGAAGGGTTCAATAGAAAGTAAATGTTTAGAAAAGAATGATGGCAACAGATAAACAAATATGCTTGATAAAATTGATGGGTGGATTGCTATGGGGGATATAAGAGCTCTGATAAAATGCTCTTTTAAGGAAAAGAACCTGGTCTGTGGAACCTAATCATGTTGGAAAGTGAGGAGTGAAGGTGTTCTAGTTTCTGCAAGAGAAAGGCTGATTTCAATTACATAGTGTGCATTACTAGGTATATATGCTATCTCTATATATGTATGTTTAGAAGTATGGACATGTACATGTATACATATATGCATGTATTCACGTGTATAACTTCAGTCTGAATTTCTTTGGAAAACTTAACAATAATAGCAAATCTCTGGACCAGGGGAAGGTGGAAACCCACGGTCTTGAGGCTTGTATTCAGGGTCAATTTTCTTCTGGGCATGCGCATTCTAGAGGAAGCATTTAAGAAGATGAGCTACTGAGTAATGGTTGTTTTTTTTTTTTTGTAAAGCACGTAGAGCCCATGTCCCGCCTCCCAGGGCAGGCTTTAGTGAATGCCTGCTTTGGAGGATAGCATCATAAAGGCAAGGGGTGGTACTGCATCTCAATTTGAGGAACTGGATTGAGGGAACCCTAGTTTCTAGTACCCTTGAGTAGATAACATCTATGCCCTAAAATTATTTCCATAAACAACCTGCAAGTAAAATGTAAACAACAAGAATGTTTAAGGAAATAAAATTATCGGTATGAAAACCAGGACACTGTCAGAGGCGACTGACGGGCATTATCATCAGATTTTCAAACAGCTGTGTTTGTTATGTTCAAGAAAAATAAGAGAGAATTGGAAACTACTAAAAAAATGCAAAATTTTAAACTGAAAAATACAGTACCTGAAAGTTAGAATTGGATGGTTGAATGTAAAGCAGTTTAATACGGTGAGAGAGAGAGCATGTGAACTAAAAGACAAATCAGGGAAATGCCCAGAAAATAATTTTAAATGAAGGAAAAATAGAAAGCTCAGGGGGCAGGCGGGGTGTCTTTAAATTTCAGGGAAGACATAAACATAAAGCCTAACATCTATGGAACTGGAACTCCCCAGAGCTGGGTGGAGGGGATGGGACAGAAGCAATTTTGGGATCATAATGGCTGAGAATTCCCCCAATTGAGAAGAGACAGCAAGCAACAGATTAAAAACCTATACAAATTCTGAGCAGAAGATTAAAAATGTAAAAGAACTAGTTTAAAATTACACATCCTAGTAAGTCTAATGAAAATCAAAGACAAAAGAGAACAATCTTAAAAACAGCCAGAGGTGGGCAGAGCCCCGGTGGCGTAGTGGTTGTGCGCGGGACTGCGGCCCACTGGGATGGAGGTTCGATTCCGGCTCCCAGGAGCAAAGGCTGGGCCTCCTACCCACCACCAGGGCAGTGATGCCTTAAAAAAAAAAAAAAAAAAAAAAACAGCCAGAGGAGAAAAAAAAAATCCTGATTGTCAATAAAATTAGCCATTGATTTCTCCTAAGAAAGAAAGAAAGCCATAAGGTAATGCACGGTAGCCTTTAAAATGACATCCTGAGGGCTGAGCCCCGGTGGCGTAGTGGTTGTGCGTGGGACTGCGGCCCACTGGGATGGAGGTTCAATTCCAGCTCACAGGAACAAAGGCTGGGCCTCCTACTCCCACCGCCAGAGGACAGTGATGCCTAAAAAAAAAGAGACATCCTGAGATACCTAAAAATTGGGATACATTAGTCACTAGGACACCGACAGAACACCGACTTAATTAATCACCCCAAACATAAAAACCAGCCAAGCCAAATCAAACCCACTGGATGTTGAATAGATGGCGCTGGCAATCCTATTGGACAAAGTAGAAATGCCTCTGTGGATTTCTGAGACTGTAACTCTTTATTTTATTTTTATTGGCATCACTGCCCTGGTGGGAGTAGGAAGCCCAGACTTGCTCCTGGATAGCTGCTGCTGGATTTGAACTGCCAACCCCGTGGGCTGCAGTCCTGCACACAATCACTACGCCACCAGGGCTCAGCCAAGACTGTAACTCTTGACAGAAGCAGGTGGGGAAGGTAGTTTCAAATCACTGGCCTTGAGGTTAGCAGCCCAACTTGTAACCTACCCCGTCATAGCAACTCTGTATATATAGCCTGTCCCAGTCTGTCTCTTTCTCCCACGGAATGCATGGTGGGTTTGAACAGGAAGCTTCCCTGACAGCACCACCAGAGCTCCTTAATCACCACAAACACAGAGACAGTTAAATTAAGGTGACCAGACATCCGTTTTTTAACAATTTAACAACGTCCCGCAGCATTTTAAAATTAAAATAAATATATTGCAATACTATTTTTGAGTTCTATGAAAACTTTTGTTGCTCCATATGGATCAAAATTTTAATCAAGAACTCCCCCGCTCCCCCCCCCCCGCCCCGGTCAATGGTGTCCCACTTAAAATCTGGCCACTTTAAGTTAAATATGAAGTCCCTTACCTTTTCTTCCTCATACTTTCTGAACTTTATTTTTACCCTCCAATCTCTTTTATCAGAGAGGGTTTTCATATCCCCAGGAGGGTGAGAGCCGGTGTGTTCTCTCCTCACCCCCGTCTCTGAGGAGCTTGGTCCTAACAACTGTTCTTTCCTTACTTGAGTTGATCTCTGCTCTCTGCTGGGTTTTTCCCTACAAACTACTTCCTCTGGGATAGATTTTGGGTTTTTGTTTGTGCTTTACCCCTCTTTGTATTGGTAGCATTCAAATTTGATTCATCAGAATCACCCAGCAAACTTATCAAAACACGGATCACTGGTCCCCATCCACAGACATCGGGATCTAGTAGATCTGGGTTGGAGCCCAAGAATTTGGATTTCTACATTGCAAGTGAAGCTGATACTATTATTCACCAAAGACCAGACTTGGAAAATTCTGGCTTTATGGCAACGACTAAAATAGAAATGTCAGACCAGGACACTAAGCGATGTGTCAAAAGCTTTCCTGGCTGCCCCTTTTATCTCTGCCCAAGGCAATGCTAGAGTTGGACGTTACCCACGCCAAATCTTTGTCTGTTAGCAAGAGAAGGTGCGTCTTTCTGGACAGAAATGACTGAGATGGTTTTGCTTGCAAAACAGCCAAACTCCAGCAGTGAAACCTAGGGAGGTGGGGTGGAGTGGGGTGAGAGACCTCTGGTTCTTCTGAAGGCTTTCCTTGGCCACACTCAATCACAGCCTCATCACCTTGGTGAAGGCAATATATTTCAGACCAGGAGAAAGCAGCACGCCTCCCAGGCATTTCAAGGCATTTACTTTTCTTTCTTATAAAGCTCTCAGTGCTGATTCATAGCCACCCCTGAGGGTTTCTGGGACTGTAACTGTTTAGGGAAGTAGAAAGGCCTTTCTCCCTTGTCCGACCAGGCAGACCATAGCCCAACTTGTAACCACTATGCTACTAGGTCTCCTTCTTACAATACGAGGGGACTTCAAAAAGTTCATGGAAATTTGAAATGCAAAGACAGTGTAATTTTCTACAATTTTTTGAAGCTCCTGTACATATAATTTGTGTGGTTGACACACACACACACATAGTTATAATTTTCTCATCTCATTCTTTTTTTAAATAATAAAGAGATAGTTGATTTCATTTTGAGTATAAGGGGACTTCAGGTCTGTGAAGAAATATTTGGGCAAGAGTCTCCCAAACTAAACTGCCTCCAAATTTAGAAGGTATTATTTAATAAGAACAATGAAAAAACACAGCTATTTTATACCTAGATTATTGTCTTTGCAATCTAGCTAATGTTTTTTTTTTAATGCCCCACAGATATTTTTCTAGGAAAAGATATTATCCATTGCTTTTGTAATTAGTTTAGATCTGGTGAGGCCTCTTCCTGGAAATAAGGTTATTTTTCTTTTATTTCTACATCTGCGTATGATTAGCGATTGAGTAGTGTTTGTTTTTGAGGTCTGGGATTAGAGAGGATTGCATGGTTTATCTAGCTCACTTAAGCACAAATACTGAATCCTCTTCCAAAGCTGACATTGCTGTTATTTTTCTTGTTTGTTTGATTTTTTTAAAACTTTGGTACTTTTTACTTTAAACCCACATGTAATGAAGACTGAACTCTTAAATTGTCTTCATCTCAAGGAGGGGAAAGTGTATCGGTGATCTATTGTTCCATGAAGCTCAAATTACCGGGAACAAAGACATTACTGAAGTTGCTGTGAATCTGATTCCACTAGGATAAACGTCCAGAAAGTCCTACCCCTATATCAACAGGATTAGTGCAAGGATGAGCTGCCAATCACATATATTTGAGAACCCACCTGATAGTAGTAAGCATACTAGTAAAAAAAAAATCAAAGTTTATATATTGAGATTCTGTAGTTTAGGATGACTCACACACCAAAAGAAGATAATTAGAAGAGGATGTTAGAACAGTATTTAAGAAAATATAGAAGGAAAAATATGTATTTTTTTTCTTTTGATAGTAACACGGTACATGTAATTTTGTACCCAACATTTTTACCTGCTAAAACCCAAACACAACCCATTGCCATCAAATTGATGGCATCTAGTGGTGACAGGCCCGCCATGTGTTAGAGATGTTAGATGGCTTTATTATATAAATTTATATAATATATTTATATAATTTATATATAATTTATATATTTATATAATTTATATAAATTTATATTATATATTTATTATATAAAAAAAGAATGAGATGTTAGATGGCTTTCATGGTTGACATCTTAATAGAAGCAGATTGCCAGGCCTTTCTTCTGCACTGCCCAGTTCTCAGCCATTCAAGCAGCCATTCTTTAGGTTAGTAGATAAGTACAAACCATATGTGCCGCCCAGAAACCTTTTCCACTTGCAACTTTGTTAAGAGATTCAAGATAAATGGAGACAAATTAAAGTTATCAACAATATGTTTCTTCTTAGATCAACAATCAATGCCCACGGAAGCAGGGGTGAATAAGTCAAGTGATATACTGTACTGAGCAAAGGAACCTATTTGATGAGCAAGGTGGAAATGATCCAAGATCTTTTTAATCACCCCAAGTATATGCCAAGATGACAGTGAAAAAGGGCAATCCATAGATTTTGATGGTGGCTCTGGTGAAGAATATTAACTGTACCATGGTCTACCAGAAAAGCAGGATTTATAGTGGTACTGTTGATGAAATGTTGGACCGCTGACCACAGGACTGCAGACTTCACTACAGATTATGAGTCGAGGGAAAGAAACCCAAAATCCTCACAACCAAACCAAGAGACAACATCATGGCTACTGGAGAAAAGATTGGAGTTGGCAAGCACTTCATTTTGCTTGCATCCACAATCAATGCTCATGGATAAAGCAGTCAAGAAATCAAACAGTAAAGTTGTTGCACAAGGCCTCTTTAAAGTTCTGAACTAGCAAAGGTGTCAGTTCGAGGTATAAGGATGCCCTGATTCAAGCCATGCCTTCCAATCACCGCAGATGCATGTGAAAGCAAGGCGTTGGATGAGCCAGTGCAGTGTAGCAATGATGAAATGAACAACTTTCCTCTAGTTCCTAAATGCTCCCCCCCGCCCCCTCCACTATCATGATTCCAATTCTACCTTACAAATCCAGCTAAATCAGATGAGGTACACTGGTACAAAAAGGAACGGGAAGCACAGGGAATCCAGGACAGATGATCCCTTCAGGACAGGGCTGAGAGTGAGGATACCGGGAGGGTGGAGTGAGGGTGGGGTAAAAAGGGGGAACCGATTACAAGATCTACTTATAATTTCCTCGCAGAGGCATGGACAACAGAAGAGTGGGTGAAGGGAGAGTTGGACAGTGTAAGATATGACAAAATAATAATAATTTATAAATTATCAAGGCCTCGTGAGGGAGGGCAGAGCAGGGAGAGAGGGGAAAATGAGGAGCTTATGTAGAATACGAAGGGCTTAAGTAGAAAACAAATGCTTTGAGAATGATGAGGGCAACAAATGTACAAATGTGATTGACATTCAATAGATGAATGTATGGATTAAGAGTTATATGAGGCCGCAATGAAATGAGCTAAAAGTAATAATAATAATGTATAAATCATCAAGGGTTCATGAGGGAGGGGGAAGGGAGGAAAGAGCTGAAAAATGAGGAACTGATACCAAAGGCTCAAGTAGAAAGCAAATGTTTTGAGAAAGATGATGGCAACAAATATACAAATGTGCTTAACACAGGTATGGGTATATCATGTGTTAGTCTGGGTAGACTAGCGAGACATATTCATAAACACTCATGTATATAAGGAAGAGGCTTATACACAAGAGGGAGGGAAAATTGAGAAAGCATCGCAAACCAGTCCAGTCCAAGTCCATAGGCTCAATATTAGCCCATGTCTGATACTAATCCATAAGTCCTCTTCAGACACATGAAGCACGTGCAGCACCACCAGGAAAATCACAGATCAATGGGTGCACAGTCTTGTGTGTCCAGTGGTGGTAGAAACATATCAGCACTGGCAGGGACCTCTCTGTGGCTTCTCAAGCATCTCAGTACTGGTAAGAATCTCTACGTGGCTTTTCTGGCTTCAGAGCTCTGGTTCCATCAGGGTAATTTCATGTGTCTTCTCTCAGATGTCTCACAGGGAGTCAATCTTGTGTCTTATCAGTAGAGCATCTCCAAGGGACTAAGCCCCTAAGTTTCTCACCTCCAAAGAGGGAAATATGGCCAGATTTCCCAGCCTTCTCAGGAGAAAACCATGCCCACAGAGAGGTCTCATTGGCTATTTCCAGATTGACAGGCTTGAATCCACCCCTATACTCTGAATCCTGAAATTGACATAAGATTATATGAGTGCCATGCATGATTGTGATAAGAGTTGTACGACCCCTAATAATAAAAAAGCCCTAAAAAAAGGGAAAAGAAACGAAAGTAGGGCACTGAATAAAAGCAAACCAAACTCCGACATCGAGTTGGTTCTCCAGTGACTCTGTGGAACAGGGTAGAACTGCCCACTGCAGGTTTCTGAGATTGTACCTCTTTCTGGGAGCAGAAAGAGTCATCTTTCTCCCTCCTGGTAGCTGTTCCAAACTGCTGACCTTTGTTATTCGCAGCCAGACATGTAACCATTATGCCACCAGGGCTCCAGGCCATTTAATAAGCAAGACCAAAGAAGAATATACACATTTTAGTGATGGTGCTGGTGAAGAATATGGAAAGACCACAGACTGCCGAAAGAATAAACCTGTCTCAGAAGAGGTACAACCAGAATGCTCCACAGAAGCAAGGATGGGGAGATGTCCTCTCAGACACTTTGGGCATGTCTTCAGAAGTGAGCAGTCTCTGCAAGAGGTCATCATCATTGGTAAGGTCGTGGGGCAGCGAAAAAGAGGAAAGCCCTTGACAAGATGGATTGATGATAGCGGGGCCCCAACAATGAACACCCAAATTGGGCTGTTTCATTGTGTTCTGCACACAAGCTCTGTGGGTTGGAACTGACTTGAGGGCCCTGTCCACCAGAAAAGCCAAATTCGTCAAGGAGGAAGTATAGCTAGAATGCTCTCTAAAAATGAGGATGGCAGGAACACCTTGCTTGCTTAAGATACACCATCAGGAAAGACTGATTGCTGGCAAAGACATCATGTTTAGTAAAGTCGAGGGTCAGCGAGAACAAGGGAAATTCTCCATAAAGTAGATGAGCACAGTAGCTGCAACAGGGACACAAGCACACCAGCAATCGTGGAGAAGGCCCAGGACTGGGCGGTGTTTCCTTCTGTCTGTTACCCACGAGCTCGCCGAGGTCAAACCCGACTCAATGGCAAGGCACAGAGAAACATACTGCAGAGAGCTCCCACGTGTAAGTGGCAGCAGACTAACTCTGGTTCATTCTTCCACTCTTGCATTCATTCATCTGTTGCTGGTATATAAGCACTTAGTTCAGTTTAGACATTTGGGTTGCAGGGTAGGTGTGCATAATTTTTTTTGTTTTGCTTCTTATGTGAATTGTTTCAAATCTGAGATTGGTTCTTGGAATATCTCCTTTGAAACTGAATAATCATTCACATCATGGCATAGCATTGTTTTGTTTCAACTCTTCCTTGAGACCCCTCCCCCACTTCTTTTCCATCTCTCACACCTTACCCCCCAAATGTGGAATCTTACCTCTCCTGTAAGGTACAAGTCAAGTCTTAACTTCTTTGGTCAACTTTTGCTGAACTGCTAAAGCTTTGTGGCACAGGATGTACAGTTAGGTAATCACTAGATATCATAAATGTATTCACATAAAATTGAAGGGTAACTTACAGTAGCTTGAACTGAATCTGAATTTAGTCATTTTTTTTCCCGTTTGCTAGGTGTCCTATTTACTCGACAGTGACAAGGCCCTGAAATGTACAGACACGGGGTTTACAGGCTGAGAGAGATCTGTGGCACCGTGACCTGAAGGCCGCACTCCAGGGACTGCGTGGCTGGCCCCACACAGGAAGCTGCCCTTCTTCTAGAGACCGGAGGCTGACGGCCCACGCCGCGGCTCTGGTCCTTCAGGACCAGCGGGGCCTTCACCTGATCGGCCACCTCCTTGCCATTCAGGGCCTCCATGATCACCGGAGCAAACTCGGAGCTGGTTCTGGGGCCACAGCAGGTGAGGATCAGGCCACCCTTTTCCACGCGGTACTCCGAGTAGCTGTAATGATTTCCATTCATCATTTTGTCTTTGGCCAGGGAGTGTGTTGTCACTTTGCTTCCAAAGCCTATTTCGTGAGCCAGTAGGGCCGTAGGACCATAGTGCACTCCTAACTATTGCTTTTTTTTTTTTAACTGTAGTAGGAAAGAATGGGCCACCTCAGCAGTCCCTGAGGCAAAACTATTACTCTCCCCACAGTTTCTTTAGCAAACCTGGTTCCCCTTGCTTCTGCAACATCATGCAGAGCTAGTGATGGAGTTTGCAAGAGCTTAGTCATTTTTAACTTGACACTAATTGATTTAATAAGATTTCATAAAAGCATTGGTGCCATAAACCCACTCGCTGCTCCACTGAAGAAAGACAAGACTTTCAGCTATTATAAAAATTTGCAGCCTTGAGGGCTGAGCCCCGGTGGCATAAGTGGTTGAGTGCGGAACTGCAGCCCGCGGGTTTGGTGGTTCAAATCCAGAGGCGACTCTCAGTAGCGGCACTGGGTAGCGCCCACAACCACCAGAGGCAGTGATGCTCACAAAAAAAAAAAATTGCAGCCTTGAAATACTCACCTTCCCAATGAGATAACTGAAGACAAAACAAATGTGGTGGAGAGACCTGATGGTGCCCGGCTATCAAAAGATATATTGTCTGGGGTCTTAAAGGCTTGAAGGTAAACAAGCAGGGGCCATCTAGCTGAGAAGCAACAAAACCCACAAGGAAGGACACCAGCCTGTGTGACCCTGAGGTATTGAAAGGATCAGGTATCAGGCATCAAATAACAAAAAAATCATATAACAGTGAATGAGGGGGAGTGCAGAGTGGGGACCCAAAGTCCATCTGTAGGCAAGTGAACATTCCCTCACAGAAGACGAGCCAGTTCGGGTACAGTGCAGCAACGATGAAACATAAGATTCCTTGTTTCTTAATGTTTCCTTCCTCCTCCCCCACCCTCCACTTTTATGATCCCAATTCTACCTTACAAAAAAAAAAATCCAGCTGGACCAGAAGATGTACACTGGTACGTATAGGAAATGGAATCACAGGGAATTCGGGACAGATGAACCCCTCAGGACCCCTCAGTGATGAGAAGGGCGATACTGGGAGGGTGGAGGGAAGGTGGAGTAGAAAGGGGGAAGAGATTACAACCTCCTCCCTGGGCAGTAGACAACAGAAAAGTTGGTGAAGGGAGACATCGGATGGTGTAAGACATGAAAAAATAATAATTTCTAAATTATCAAGGGGGAGGGGGAAGTGGGGAGGAAGGGGAAAAATACGGAGTGGATACCAGGGGCTCAATTCGAAAACAAGTGTTTTGAGAATGATGAGGGCAATAAACGTACAAAAGTGGATGTACACAATGTACACAATGGATGCATGTATGGATTGTGATAAGAGTTGTATGAGACCTCAATAAAATGATTTAATAAAAAAAATTGCAGCCTCAGAAACCCACAGGGCAGTTCACCGCTCTCCTATGGCGTAGCTACAAGTCACACGTACGGTAACGCCATGGCAGTGAGGATTGACTTAATAACATTATCTTCCTCCAAGTACACTTTTCAACAATTTTAAGAGTCTATCTCTAAAAATGTAATGCCACTTGGCAATCTCTGATTTCAGCTGTCATGATGTACTTTTACTCATTCACGTATTTTAAAACTTGAATTTAGGGCATCCGTGCCTTGTAAGTCCTTCTTGAGCAAGTTGTAGAAATGTCTCTTAAGAAATGAAGCATTATCAATGCTCTTGATAGTGGACTATAATACGAGTATAATGTGACATTTCAGCAATAGGGATGAAATTTGACTCCAAAGAATTGGACTTTGAATGTGAAGATGTTTTGGAAAAAAATTTTTTTCCAATAATTTTATTGGGGGCTCTTACAGCTCTTATAACATTCAATACATCTTCTATATCAAGCATACTTGTACACATGTTGCCATATTCATTTCCAAATATTTTCTACTTGAGTTCTTGGTATAAATTCCTTTTTCCACCTCCTTTTTTTCTTTGGGGGTTCATACAACTCCCATCATGATCAATGCATACATCAATTGTATGCAGGTCACATTTGCTCACTTGTTCTCATCATCACTTTCAAAACATCCTCCCTTCACTTTAGGCCCCCAGTTCGGGAAAATCTTAATTTCAATAACTTATTTAACTTATATTTCCTTATTATATATTTATAAGAGTTTTATATGTTAAAACATGCCTAAATAAGTCTAATTCTGTTATTATACAATTTTAATAAGAGCATAGTTTTTTGGTAGTACAAAAATAATGGAATATCTTATAATTGGTATGTTTCAACAAATATTCACAGTATGTGATGTAAAGTAAAACTGGAAGGAGAGTGGGTTAGTCTGAGTAGACTAGAGAAACAAATTCATAAATATGCATATGGATATAAGGGAAAGGTTTATATACAAGAGGAATGGAACATTGAGAAAGCATCCCAACCCAGTCCACTCCAAGGTCAAAGTCTGATATTAGCCCCTATGTCTGACACCAGTCTATAAAGTCTCCTTCTGACTCAAGAAGCACATGCAATGACACCAGGACAATCACAGGCCAGTGGGTGCAGAACCTTGTGTGTCCAGCAGCAGTATAAGCATCCTGGTGCTGACAGGGGTCTCCCCACGGCTCCTTGTTTCAGGGCGCAGGGTCCATCAGCAGTATCCAGTGGAAGTAGAAGCATCTCAATCTTGGCAGGAGTCTCCACCTGGCTTCTCTGGCCCCAGAAATTTGGTTCCATCAGGGTAAACCCAGGTGGCTTCTCCTCCGGCTCCTCCAGTGTCCAAGACTCAGGGTCTACAGCATGCTGCGTGTTGTCTTGTCGGGAGACCATCTCCAAGAGACTGAGTCAATTTTCTCTCCTCCAATTGGGAAACTATCCAGAAATTCCCCCAGAATGCTCAGAGAACGCCAGCGAGGTCTCAGTGACTATCTCCAGATTGATAGGCTAGACTCCACCCCTACACCAGGTGTCTGGGAAGCGAGAAAGGAAGAACCAAGCAGAGCGGCTCAGAGAAATAAGAGTTGGAGGAGATCAAAATTTTGTGTCAGACATTTCTGTATATTCTACAAGGCCGATGCTACGTTGCATACGGTCTTAAATGATTCCCTTCCGTTACTCCTACCCTACTGTCTCCCAAACCAAAACACACGGTCTTTGAAGGGAAAGATGATGCATTCGTCCTCCAAAAAGCTGGCACAACACCACAGTTGTGACTGACCAGTTCATCTGTGATGAGTGATTGCTTTCTTCTATTTAGGAATACACACACCAGAAAGATAGGTCAGTTTGTGGCTCCAACTAGAAAACTAAACAGTCTGTCCATATTTCTCATCTATGGAAGGGCGATGAATCAGAATCTTCTTAATATGTAAATAGATTTTTCTGTTTGCTTAATCCACTCTGATAACTGAACATCTCTCACTGACTGTATGTTCATGCACACATGCATCTATATCATATATGGAAGCTATCAAAACTTTGATAATGCCAATAAATAAATTGACAGTAACAAAGAAGAACAAAGTTTAAGTTCATCTTCCATATACCCTCTTATGGAACTTCATATAAACTTACCTTTTAATTTTAAAAATAATTTGAAACTTTAAAATTTACTTATATAGTTATTAAAAGCTCATTTGACTGGGGACTGAGATAGTTAAGATTTATTCTGCCAATCTGGCCAATAAACACATTTGGGATTATTTCAAGGATGGAGAGATAAATAGCTCGGTGAGCCTCACCCTTCTGGTTCTCTAGTCTCTTGTTCTCTGATGGATGGACCAGTGTGTGGCTACCTTAGCTGTCAAAGGCTCACCTCCTAGGATATATCCCTGAGAAGAAGCCACATGGACTTACCCTGATGCATCTCTGGGTACTGGAGAGGCAACAAGGAGATACCTGCCAGTGCTAAGATGATTAAACTGCCACTGGATTCAAAGACTTTCCACCCACTGGCGTGTGATCCTCCTGCATCCAGTGTCATTGTGCATGTTTTGTAAGTTTGAAGAGGACTTTGAAGATCGGTATCAGACATATGGGCTAAGTCAGATTTATGGGCTTGGACTAGACTGGGTTGGGAGACTTTCTGAAGGTACAATTACCATATATATAAAACTATATATATATATATATATATATATATATGAGTTTCTGTGGATTTGTTTCTCTAGTTTACCCAGACTAACAGAGGGACTCTTAAAACTCTTACTACAATCCATACATCGATTGCATCAGGTGGATTTGGACATATGTTGCCTTCATTCTTTCTAGACATTTACTTCCTATTGAGCCCTTGATATTAGCTCCTTGATTTTTTTCCCATCCACTCCCCTGCCCCACCCCTGAAACTATTTTTTAAAGCTCAACATATATACAGGGAAATAGGAGGTTGATGAATGAGAAAGTAAAAAAGATGAAGAAAGCAAGGACCAAGCATAATTCTAAAGTGTAGTCATAAGGTTATGTAAATGTGCTCCCTAATGATAATTTTCATCCTACTAAGACATTTTACTCTGCACAGAATAAGATTTTGAAAAGTGTCAGTCCCCTGACTTCACTGTTCTGAAAGTACCTCTATTTTCAATGAATGCATATAGGTATTGTGGCAGTTATATAATCTGTTGTCAATTTGAGACTTAAGAGTAAAGGGTAGAATTTAGCCTGTCAATCAGGTCACAGCTTGATGACTTCATTTGGAGGCAATTAAGGAGATAAATAACGCACTGGGGGTGGGACACAAGCTCACTCTCTGGAAGACATTTCTGCCGACAAGACACACGGAGCTAAAAAGCCACAAGGAGACCCCTGCCAGCGCCGAGATGCTTACAATGCCACTGAAACCACAGCACTTGCTACCCACTGACCTGTGATCTTCCTGCATTCAATGTCGTTACATGTGCTGCATGAATCTGCAGAGGAGTTTGCACATTGGTATTGGACAGATGGACTAATATCAGACTTATGAACTTGATCTGGTGAGGATGTTTTCTCAATATTTAATTGCTCTTGTAGATAAAGTTCTTTGTTATACACATCTGAGTCTTCCTGGATTTGTTTATCTAGCCTACCCCAACTAACACAGGCTTATTCTGGAAATGACGTTACTTTTATGACTTAACATGCTTTAAAATCTGATGTTTCTCAGGAAACAGATGTTACTAGAGTTTTTATAGTTTATGTTTAAAATACACATGCATTCCTGGGATTTACTTTTAAGTCAATATTCTATTCATAACAGAACATTCCCTTCAATTTATAATTATGTTTTCAGTACAATAATTTTCTTTGGAAATGTGTCGAAAGTCTTTTGAAAAAAATTAAAAATGCACATCCACTAGTTTTTCTATATCTATATTTCTAAGTAATCTTTCCCAGGGGGTGGGAAACCTCTCCCAGAAAACTAACAGAATTGTACTAGACTTTCAGCATCATAAAAAAATGGATTCTAAGATAGCAGCAAGATCATAAAACAAAGTTCAGTTAAGAGCTCAGAGACTCCATCCAAAGCCATTCTCCTTGATTTACAAATTGAGGTAAGGGATATAAACAAGTAGAAAAGAATGTTGTAAATAATTACATTAATTACATCACAGGTTGTTGTTGTTTAGTAAGAAATAGAAAACTCACTCACTGCCCTTGAATCAATTTAGACTCTTAGTCATTATATTCCAGATGACCTGGTAGAACTGCCCCGACAGGTTTCCTAAAGTGTAGATCATTACTGGCATAAAAAGCCTCCTCTTTTACCTGACAGCAATTGATGCTTTCAAGTGTTGACCTTACAGTAATCCATTGTGCCAGATGACATATACATCTATACACAACAACAACAATAACAACAACAACTCTCCATCTCTCTTTCTCTCCTGCACTCTTCTCTCTCTCTCATGACGGTGATGGTGGTGGTGGTGGTGAAGATGATGATGACAATGATGATGTTGAATTCCACACCAAAGGCAGGTAAGCCAACCCTATGACTCTTGAGTTGATTCTGTGTCAGGGTGTCCCCACATGTAACAGAATAGAACTGCTTCTGAGGGTTTTCTTCGCTTCACTATCTATGGAAGTAGATCCTGGGGCCTTTCTTTCAGGAAAGGCAGTAAAGGATGGGGAAAGTTATTTGAGAGTGTTTAGAACAGAGAGGGAAATGTATGCAATGATAGGAAGAAGAGAAATGACGCTGGCTCCATGTGGGCCTAAAATTCAATGTGTCTTGTTTCATCATCCAATTACACTTCAGCAGCAGGACGGAATGAAGAGAAAAACTGGAAAGAAACAAAATCTTCAGAACTTGGAAGACAGTGAACAAGCACAGACTGCAACCTGAGTTTAAATCCCAGCTCTGCCTCCAATCCGCTGTAGGACCCAGGCACAATTCTTAACCTCTCAGAGTATCATTTTCTTATCTATCAAATGTGTGTGACTGTAATAGCTATTTTATCTAACTGTGCAGTTATTCATTAGTTCTTATTCAGTACTACTGATAATCTCTCTCTTGTGACTTCAATCTCCTCTCTTCAGACTCCTTCCCCAGCCAACAAACTTGTACAAGTTTCTCTCATTCTTCATGTTAAAATTTTTTGATAATTTTCAAAAAGACTCTTTCTTAGCCATCTCTCCACCCTTAACTCCTGTTCCCCTCTCTCTTCCCCTTTCCCCATGTCCTCTCCTCCCTCCACTTACTCTCTCACTCCATCCAAACAGGGCTGAGGTGAGCCTGCTACCATGGTAGGTAACTGACTCCATTATTTCTCTCTTTCCCATGCTTTCTATGGCTTTATTTTAATACCTAATTAGTAAAAAATAACTTTTAAAACTCCACACAAATTTTTGTTCTGTCTAAAATCATGTCTCTGTTTTATATAGATATATATTGGTATAGTGTTATATATTATAATGATGAAGATCATCACTTGCTTAAATGATTTTCTTTTATTTATTTATTTTTTTTTGGGGGGGATCACTGCCTCTGGTGGTCGTGGAAGCTACCCAGTGCTGCTCCTGAGAGCCGCTGCTGGATTTGAACCACCAAGCCCACAAGCCGCAGTCCCACACTCAACCACTTATGCCACCGGGGCTCAGCCCTAAATGATTTTCTTTTCTTTGGGTGGGGAGTATCTGCTGGAGAAAACTAGAAAATCTGCTAGACAAATTCTAAAAGAGCTGTCGCAATGCCCAAATGACTTTTATGGAGTATTAATTCCATTAAACATTAATAAAATTTCTTGAGAAAAATATTTCTCATGTGGGGTAATGAGTTACATGATGGACTGGTACCCACAATGTCCGCAGTTCAAAACCACCAGAAAGATGAAGATGTCTTGTCCTATAAAGAGTTACAATCTCAAAAACCAACAGGCACAGTTTCATCCTTTATTATCAGGTTGCTATGAGTCAAAATCGACTGGGTGGTAATGAGTTTTGAGAGTGTTTTACAGACATATATTTCAGAGGAATGCTGGGTTAGAGAGATGGACGCATGGTTCGTGACCAGACTATTTCTTGTAGCCTTTCATGTGCTAGTGAACGAGAGACATAATCACATGAGAAGATGATAGCCTAGGCAGACTTGCTACCCAGACCACCCACCCAAAGACAGAGCTACAATAGACAAAGAGCTAGTCACACAGCTATCGCTGATAACCCTGGGCCCCTGTGTTTCACTGGAAAGGACAGAAACGTGGAATGACTACCAAAGGAGAAGATGCTGAACCAAAAAGCAGCAAGAAAGAAAAAGAGCAGACAGATTTTCAACTTGAACTTTCACAAGCAGAATTTGATTTGTAACAAACCCCCTAAAAGTTGGCTCCATTCACCCAGAGCAGCACAAGTGCTCACATCTGTAGCTAGGTACTAGTGTGGTTCACCATATCCCCCTGGTGACCAGAAGTATCAAAGCTCCCGTTGTTAGTCAGCCTGTGGGTAGTGACTCTGCCACCCTGTTCTTCCTGAGGTCACAGGCATACCTTCCGGGAGGATGCACCTGGTGCATGCCACCCCTCAGACCAGTAGAACTCTTGGTGTTGGATGGGGGCCTGCCCCAGCTGTTCCTGGGCAGGCAGGGACACCTTTTAGAAGCAGCCACTGTTCTTCTCTTCTCCCTCTTCACTTCTTTCTCTCTCTTCATTGTTTCTTTACTATTATTTTTTCTTGCTCTTTTGTCCCCGTCTTGACTCCATAGCTTTGTTTACAGAATTTTTCTTTATTTTTTCTCTTTCTTGCTTTTATTTTCCTTTCCTTTTGTTCCAAATTTTATTTATTAATTCTTTTCTTATTCTTGTTTGCTTTTATTACCCTGATTCGTCCTATGGCTTCAACCCCCTCTCCCCTTCTCTTTGCTCTTGATGTTTATTTCTGGTTTTTGTTCTGTCTTTTCCTTTTCCCATTTGTAGGGGACAGTAACCATGCCTCATAACCCAGCCATACTCATGCTTCCTGCAGCCCAAACCACTGAGAGAGAGCCATCATCTGCTCCTGCACCACTTGAGTGAGTGTGATCAACACCAGCTACACCTGCTCTATGAATAGCGAACATAGAAAAGCATATGCTTCCACATTCCCATTCTCTATCACACACCAGGAGAGAAGTGACGAGCACCACACAGATAAAGCTAAGAACCCCACCAATTAAACAGAAATACAACCATATTTAATGTCTCTGAGACAACACACACACACACACACACACACACACACAAACCGAGGCAGAGTGGCTCAAACAAGTGACCAAAATACTCAGCTTTTTTTGAGGAAGAACCATTGGAATTACCCAATAAGGAATTCAAAATAACGTCATTTGGGTTCTTTCAACAGACTGTGTGAAATATTGAGAAAGCTACAGACAAAAACATTTTTTTCAAATACTAAACTATAGAAGAATTCAGGAAAGCCTAACAGGAACGAACCGACAAGATAAATGAAACCGTAGAAACCAGACAAAACCAGAATCAAAATCCAGCAGCTCTACACCAAGATTTCAGAAATAGCTTATGCACCAAAGAAGGCAAAGGAGTATAACTAAATTAATGAAAGTCTGAATGGCTGGCCTTGAAACCTAAGCTCTTGATGATGATATGCTAGAAGAACAATGAAAAACGAACAAGTAAAAGAAAATAAAGATATGATGAAAGTCTAAAGAATCTGTGGGATGCCATCAAGAGCAATAGCTTACATATAATCAGAATTCCACTAAAGAGACACCATAAAAGCATGCAGGAACTTGTCAGAGTTGTAAGAAAGCTCTAATATCTTGAGCAATGAGTGGATATGCATTCAAGAAGTTGAACATGCCCCAAGTGACGTCAATTGGATTCATGCCTATTCATAATGCAATATATATAAATTAATTAAATGCACCAGTCAAGAGACAGAGTAACCAAATGTATAAGAAACAAGATTCATCAATATACTGTCAAGTGCAGACACATGTTACAAAAATATACCAAAAATTAAAGGATGGAAAAGACATATCAAGATAATGGTCATCAAAGAAGAGCAGACATGAAGATATTAATTTCTGATAGAATAGATTTTAAAGCAAAACCAATAGGGACATTATATAATAGTTACATTATATAATATAATGATTAAATGATATCATGATCAATTGAATCAGAGGACATAATAATAAGAAATATCCACACATCTGATGAAAGACCCTCAAAACATGTAAACCACACTCTAACAAAATATAAGAGAGAGACAGACAATTTTGCAACAAATGTAGGCTCTCACACATGACTTTCTTTTTTGTTTGTTTGTTTGTTTTTGGGGGGCATCACTGCTCTCCAGTGGTGGGAGTAGGAGGCCCAGCCCCACTGCTGAAATTGAACCTCCATCCCAGTGGGCCACAGTCCCGCGCACAACCACTACGCCACTGGGGCTCAGCCCCACACATGACTTTCTTTTCTTTTTTTTTGGCATCACTGCTCTCCAGCGGTGGGAGTAGGAGTACACATGACTTTCAATGAAGGTCAAATTAGAAAGAAACTGAACACATTTGTAAGGTAATGTCCAATTGCCTACAGATGAATTTTGGGTCCCCAGTCTGCACTCCCCCTCATTCACCATGATATGATTTTTTTGTTCTTTGATGACTGATACCTGATCCCTTTGACACCCCATGATCACACAGGCTGTTGTACTTCTTCCATGTGGGCTTTGTTGCTTCTGAGCTAGATGGCTGCTTGTTTATCTTCAAGTCTTTAAGTCTCCAGACACTACATCTTTTGATGCCGGGCACCATCAGCTTTTTTCACCACCTTTGCTTATACACCTGCTTTGTCTTCAGCAATCATGTCAGGAGGGTGAGCATGATGGAATGCCAGTTTGATAGAACAAAGTGTTCTTGCATTGAAGAGTACTTGAGTAGAGGGCCAATGATTGCACAACTATAACTGATGTGACTGAACTATTGAATTCAATGATATGTGCATTATATGCCAATAAAACTGTTGAAAAAGAGGAACTACAATCAGCACCTTCATGCAACCTCTCCTATAATTAGGAAAGAGTAGCAAAATAAGTTCACTTAAGCAAAAGACAGAAATGAGTACGGATTAGGGCAGAAATAGACAAAGCAGAAAAATAAGAGCACAAATAGGGCTATCGTTGGTTCTTTGAAAGGATTCATGATATTGGAAAAGCCACTGGCATGTCTAACAAAGAAGGAGAAAATGCAGCTAGCATAAGTAAAAAATGAAGTGGGTGACGTTGCAACTCACAGTGACTCTATGTACCACAGAATGGTCATGTGCCATTGTCACAATGGTTCTTAGGTTAGAACCTACAGATGCAGCCACCATGACAATCTTTCTCCAGAGACTGGTCTCTCTTGACAATATGCCCAAAGGACTTGAGATAAAGGCTTGCTATCCCTGCCTCTAAGGGAGCATTCTGGTTATACTTCTTTTAAAACATTCTTTTGACTGTCCATGATACTTCAAATATACTTCCCTGGACCTTAATTCAAAGGCATCCATTCTTCCTAGTCTTCCTTATTTAATATCCAACCTTCTCATGTGTGTAAGCTGGTAGATACTATATCAGATAGTCTTGATGACTTTAACTTTTGTACAGATGTTGTCATATTATGCATAGTCTTTTGTAAAATATTTCCCCCCTGCATATTGGGCATGTATGACTTAGCCATATTGGCGCAGGCTTGCATCTTTGTACACCATTGTAGTTGCAAGGTGCTAAGAGTTGGTTCCAACATAGCAACCTCTGAACAAAATCAGCCCAGTCCTATATCATCCTCACAATAGGAGGGATTTTCAATCTCATTGCTAAAGCCACTGTATCAGTCTATCTTTTGGGGAGTATTCCTCTTTTTCACTTACCCTCTACTTTTGTACCACTACTATTTATACTACTAATATTAGTGGATTTTTATTTTGTGCTTGACACTGTTCAACATATTGTACAGCACAAACTCATTTAATCAGAGTTGACCCAATAGAAACGGGTTCACAGGATGAGGGAACTGACGAAAGCGGCTCACTCAAGGCAATCAGAGGTCATTGCTGAGTGTGGGGGCCCAGAAAACATAGCATCCACAAGAGCCTCTGAAGGTGGGGGGCGACTGTGGTAGTTATGTAATCTGGTGTCAACTTGAAACTATTAAGAGTGAAGGGGTGGAATCTGCCCTGTCAATCAGGTTGCAGGCTGGTCACCTCACTTGGATGCTCACTGGAGAGAAATAACTGACTGGAGTCCAGATACACGCAGACTCTGTTCACTTTGTCTTCCTGAAGAGAGGCACATGGAGCGACACCAGCTCCCTGAAGCTCGAGGAGCCACCTGGAGACCCAGGCCGGTGCGGAGATGCTTATACCACCACTAGGCCAGCAGTTTGAAACCACCAGCCTCTCCATGAGAGAAAGATGAGGCTTTCTTTGACCATCAAGATTTGCAGTCACAGAAACATAGAGTTCAACTCTGTCCCACAAGATCACGATGAGCCAGAACCGACGGGATGGCAGTAAGCTGCTGAAGTTTGCTAAATGCCGAGGTCATTCATAGATCCCTTCCCATTTTTGACAACTTCCGATGTTCCTCGATTCGTACTTTGCACGTTTCACATCCCAGTTAGGAAAGGATATCTGACGCTGTTCTCATTTCGAATCATGCTCCATCAATCAAAGATCCAAAGAGCTTTGCTCCATGCCCATCATTAGAGTTGATTCCACTGTGAAGAGGCGACTCTTCTCCAGTCGTATTTTGAATGCCTTCCAACGTTTCATGCATCTCATAATGTAATCCCTCAGAAATGGACAGTCTATCTATTCCATGTTCTGCAACTATATCTGACCATCTCATGCTTTTATTCATACAGTTGAGGCACTGGATTATGGTGCTGATGAATATTGAAAGTACTGTGAACTGCCGAAAGAACAAACAAGTTTTTCTTGGAAAAAATACAGCCGGAATGCTTTTTAGAAGCAAAGATGGTAGGACTTTGTCTCATGTATTTTGGGCAGGTTATCAGGAGAGACCAGTCCCTGGAAGAGGTCACCATGCTCTGTAAATAAGGTCAGTGAAAAAGACTAACACTGTCAAGGAGATGGAGTGGCACAGTGACAACAACCATGAGTTCAAACATAATGACGACTGCGGGTATGGCGCAGGAACAGGCACTGCTTTGTCTGTTGGACATACGACTGCTATGAGCTGCAACTGACTTGATGGCAGCTACAGACACCAACAACATCTAATTTCAGGTGGGAACAAGCATTTCATAGTTAGATAGTTCAGCTCAATATTTGAAACGAGTTCCAGAAATTATAGCTAAAAGAGTTAAATTAAGTAGTTCACAGTATCTGACCTCCTTATTGTTGAAATACCTTCTCTAGCTTCCAAAATGGTGAATGGCAGGTAAACGTTTTGAAAAGTTGTATGCCTAAAATTGTTACAATTCTACTCATATTTGATTGATAGCTTGGGTAACAAATTCACTTTCCTTTGGAATGTTGGAGACATTTCATCATTTTCTTCTAATTCCCAATACAGAAAGTAAGGCAGCAATGGCAACTTTGATAAAATTTTTGCTTTATTCCTGGTAACCTAAAATTTCATAAGGTATGGTCTCTTTTGTTTTCTTTTTAAATCACGTTTATAGGTATTTGGTGGGTTTTTAAATTTCAAATATCCTGGTTTTGAAGACTGTTTTTGCATTCTTTCTTCAATAGTGTATTCCTCTCCTTTCCCCCTCTACTTTACCAATCAAGATGCCCTTTCTAGGTACTGGTCAATCCTGATCACATGCTTAAAGTATGTGAATCCCGAGGATGATGTACTGATACTCTGAGAGAAGACAGGGTATATAGAAGATGTCATCTTTGTTCAAGTTTCAAGGTGGGGATTTAGTGGCAGTTTTATTGTTTAATTTGCCAAAAATAAAATGCTAGCCATCAACATATGACAATACCAGTTACAACTGCTATTATTTATATCTCCATTCTAGGAACTTTACAGATCTTATCTTGTTTAACTTATTGTTCATTCGATTGTGTAATTACAACTAGACATAGACGCCATCTGTGTGTTCTTTGGTGGAAGAATATGAACCAAGATTAAAAATAAATAAAAAAGATAGTTTCTTGTAATTTGATCCTGGAGACTCAAATATAACTCCTCAGAGATTAAAGTCTCCAATCCACCCATCCTTGTTTATGTTATTTTTTCCTCTATGGCTAAGAAATTAAGTTTCTTTTTTAAGAACCAAGATGACAATAAGCAAATAATGTAGCTTAAGTATTGTGCATTTGAGAGCTTTCTGCTTTGGAATCGGTATTAATAGGAATATTTTCAGTTGTCAGTAACAACTATCCTACTACTTGGCTTAGTGTAAGCATGATTGATCCTTCGGGATTGGATTCATTGTGCCCTGTAGCAGTCATATAATGACTTCTCAAAGATGTCCTGGACCTAACCCGTGAAGAATACATGGCATCAAGGTCTTCTCAAATGTGATCAAGTAAGGACCTTCAGATGGAAAGATTATCAGAGATTGACCATGTGATCCCAGTGTAATCATGAGCATACTTTTGAAAAAGAGGCAGGAGGTCAGAGACATGGAGCTGTGATGTTGGGAGCAGAAGTTGAAACGATGTGTGGCAGCCAAGGAAAACGTGCAGCTTCTCAAGGTTGGATAGGGAAGGAACTTCCAAATTCTGTTGATCCATTTTAGATTTCTGACCTCAGGATTTTCAGATCGTATGTCTGTGTTGTTGTAAGCTGTTGAATGTGTGTGGACACTTGTCTGAAAACCTGCAGGTGTCTGTGAGGCATCAGCTCCGTCTACACTGTAGAAGCACGCTAGACTGACTGTATGATCCAAGAATTTTATGTAATAAAATCCAAAATCTGGAGGAGGGAATGGTGTTAGTGCTTAAATTCTGAACACTTGCTTTGGAGAAGGTTATGAAAGACAATGGAAGACCAAATCCATTTGCAGTGTTCTCCCAGGTGGATTAAACCCCCAGTGAGACCGCGATGCCTGTGGACCCAGGACTTCAATGACTTTGCTATCAGACAGAGTTCAGTGTTGGCTGGATGACTGCAGTTGCAATCATAGTTAGGTTAAAATGGGACATCTGATCAAAAGATGTGAATCTGAGGGCTTAAAAGTTTGAGGGTGAACAAATGGCTATATGGCCCAGGAACAACAAAGCCCACCTTAAAAGATGCACACCAGCCTGCACGACCATGAGATGTGGAAAGACCCAGATATCAGGCATCAAAGAACAAATACCATATTACTGTGTGCCCACCCTCGCGACAAGATCATGGAAGACAGAAGGGAGCAGATGCAGACAGAGAGGGGAAATCTGATGGTACCCAGCTACCAAATGACAAAGCACCTGGGATTGCGAAGGCTTGAGGGTGAATGGATGAACATCTAGCCCAGTAGCAGCAAAACCCACATGGAAGAAAAGCACTAGCATGTGTGATCACAGGGGGCTGAAGGAGTCGATATCAAACATCAAAGAACAAGAACCACGTCACTACGAATGGGGGGAGAGCAGAGTGGGGACCCAAGGGCCCACCTGTGGGTAATTGGACACTCTCGAACAGGGGAGTCATGGGGAGGAGACAGGCTAGTGAGGCTTAGTGAGGTGGCAATGAAGCATACAACTTTCCTCTAGTTCCTGAAGGCTTCCTCCCTCCAACTGTCACAGTCCCAGTTCTAAACTACTGTGGAGATGAGAAGTGGAAATGTGGGGAACCCAGAATGGATGAACCCCGTGGGACCAGTAGTGGGAATGAAGCTGCAGGATGGGTGGAGGGAAAGTGGGGTGGAGAGGGGGAGCCAACTTCAGGGATCTACTTATTACCCCCTAGCGGGTTGGACAGACACTGAGGGAGAGAGCATGGGGAGACATTGAGCTGTATAAGTTATGACAAAGCAATAATTTATGGAGTATTGAGAGTTGGTGGGGGTGTGGAGAGCAAGGATGGAGGAGGAGGGATAGGAGGCTGAGGTCAGAGGCTCGGATGGAAAGGTGGAGGTTCAGAGAGCGATGACAGCTACAGGCATGTGAAGAAGCGTGGCACAATATATGTATTTATGTATAATGAAAAATGATGTGTGAGCCCCCAATAAAATTATTAAACATGAAAAATGTGACATCTTGTCATTTGATCTCCTTTTTGATCCAATGTATATTTGCTTCAATTTTAATATTTTCTGATATTTCAGTTGAGGGTTTTCTCTCTTTTATTCTGTCATGTTCTTGGGTTATTTATTTGGTTTTTGTTTTGATGTTATATGTTTTTCTGTATCTAAAATCCAGAATAAAAAATTGATAGAGACATCAACTGGATCCATAATTTCCTAGAGGCCTGGCAGGGGAGATTGGTGGGTAGTGGAGAGCTAACAACAGTAAGAATAGGAGGAAGAAATGCCCTAATGCTGATTATTACCCAATTCTTTTGAATATGGACAAATTACTGAAATGTATGCTATGTCAATTATATGTCAATAAAATAGAAAGGAAGCCCTATGTAGGGTTGATTTGACTTGGAACTGACTTGATGACGTCTTCTTCTACTTCTTTTTAATCTATAAATGGCAAAAATGGCAAGAATTGCCAGTAACCACCAGAAGCAACAAGAAGTAAAAAAAATAATTCACTAGAGCACTGGAAAAAAAAATGAGTATGATGAAAACAGCTGGCGGCTAGAATTTTGAGAGAGAAACTTTCTGTTGTTTTTAGCCACCTAATAACAGTATTTTCAACCTTTTCATTTATACTGCACTGCATGATTCCTTATAGGAAAGATTTACATTGTAACTCGTTTTGTATTTTCTGCAAATTGACTTTTGAAGTCACTGGAAAAATAGACATGCTTGATTACTGGTAGGTTTTTTGACACCTGGAAAAAGATCTTTGACTTAACGACACTCTTTAGTCAACTCATACAGCAACTTCCGATAGAACTGAACCAGGATCCCTGGTGTAGGGGGGCACACATCGAGCTACTAATCACAAAGTCAGCCGTTTGAAACCACCAGCCGCCCCAAGGGAAAAGGATGAAGTTTTCTACTCCCCATAAATATTCACAGTCTCAGAAATGCACAGGGGTGGTTCTACTCTGGCCAATAGGGTTGCTACGAGTCGTAATTGATCCCATGGCAGTGAATTTGGGGTTTTTAAGAGAATCTCATTTTCTGCCACACTGCATTTGACATGTTAAATCCAAAGCTTCAAAACTTCCACTCGCTCTAGGAAAAGTGGTAGCCAACCAGACAGACTTTATAAAGACAGCCCTTTAGCCCAGGCCAGAGACGGGATCCTTTCCATACCCCTCTCTGAGAGTGCAACTCACAGGAGATTGAGCAAGATGGTATTTCAGTTCTCCTTAGGCTGCTTCCATAACACAATGGCCTCATTCCGCTAGAAAAGTTCTCAGCTCCAGAAGGGCAGGGGTGCAGTCCCTGCTTGACTTATGTGAGGCAGCCACGCTGTCACAGTGACAGGCATTGACATTCTGCCTGCCTGGATTCCTGCTCTCTTCCATGATTCCTGAGAATTCATGGTGACGCCCAGTGCTTTCAAGGAAAAATGGGCTGGCATCTGGATGGTGATATCTGGATCACTTTGACAGCCTTTTACACAAGACCCAACTGATTGCTGGTTCTATCCTTGCAACCAAAATGGGCATTTGTCGTGTACTTAGCTACAACAGAGTGCAAAAAAACCTTTTTTTTTTTTTTTAAATCAACTCTGCACCTTTTCCTGAGTTAGCAATGATTTGGTTCATCTTCAGGAACATTCTAATTATTCTCATCTCAGAGAAGCTCTCCAATAGCGTTGTATATTAAGGGCTTCTTCTGGGGTCATCTTTCCTGTGGCATTAAATAGTGCACGGGTCCCCCTTCATGTGCTGTCCTTCCTGCAGCTGGACCTGCCCAGTGACTTGTCTTGGTCAGTGAAATGAGAGCAGAAGTGATGTGTCACTTCCAGGAGGAAGCATGCGATTGCAGATATTGAAACTCCAATCTGCCCCGAGGCCTCAGCGGATCCCAGAGCACGGTTGAGATGAGGTTTCTTTCAGCTTCTAAACAACTATAGAGCAGACTCCCTGCCAGCTCACGCTAGTCTTTTAGGACAAGCCAAAAATAAACTTTCTTGAGATTCCTTTTCTTTTTCAGTTACTTCACAAGACTGTGTGAAGGAATCTCTGGGCAGCACCAGCAGTTTAGCAACTGGCTGGCCTCCTAGCCAAGAGCTTGGTGGTTTGGACCCACCCAGAAGCATCGCTAAAGAAAGCTCTAGAGCTCTGCTTCCTGACAGACCTGGGGATCAGAATGCTCCATCAACACCGGGAGCCTGCCGAAGTCAGAATTCAATTAATGGCACCTGGTAGGAGGTCCTCCCATAGGCTGTAGTGGACACTGATGGAGGACCAGTCAGGAGCCCATTGCATTTTAAAAGGCAGGATTGAGGTTTTTCTGGGCGAGGAACTAAAAAGATAAAAGGTAGGCCTGAGAGAAACTGGGGGCAACAGAATGGACTCCGTTCCCCAGGGACCGCATGAGCAACTAGCCCAAGATCCTGCTTGTAAGGGATTATTCGTGTGCCAAGAACTGAGGGGAACCAGAGGACTGAGTAGCCCTTCTTGTTCAGGACACCCAAGACAAGGTGGCTTGCTAGAGTCCAGGGGGCTCGTCATGCTAACCATTCTAGGTGCTATAGAACTTTCATAGGAAGCTGAACTCATAGCCGACAATGGCCTGGGTCTATAAGAAACACTCACTAAAACACTGTTAGACAGGTAGGAGATTTGGGGGCAGAGGTGAATCCCAGTGGAGAAAACTGGAGGGGGAAGGAGGCTGGGGAGGAGGAGAGAGCCCTCAGGTAGCAATGAGGTCTGAGTGCTGGGCTGGAGAGTGGTGGGTGGTGGGGTGGGACTGGGGATCTTATACTTCTAAGAAGTTCTACGATCGCTTCAGCAAAGTGAATTAAAAAGTCTGTGAGCCAAAATTGCCCCCTTGGGGAGTTCTGTGCATCAAGTGTTTTAGCATCCCTGCAATATTTAGGCAATGACTGGCAGTAGTCCCTGGCAAGCAGGCTCTTGTTAATGCAGTGATGGATTCCAAAGTGCAGCAGTTGGTGTTGCCAGTTCATTACACGCCCACAGCAGGGTTCTGAGAGGATGGCTTTCTTGGGCACCACATCATCTTTTACATAGCTTATGAAGGCTAATAGGCAAGAGGAGCCCATAATATGTAAAACATCCCTTCTAGATGACAATAATCCTACTTTATATGAGGCTAAGTCAAAAAGCATTGCTGTAAATCCATAGAAACCTTTATAAACAAAAAGGAGAAATGTGAAGCTATTGATTGTCACTATAACCTTCTTCTAGGTGTACATCTTTGTAAAGGCACTGTGTCCATCTCTCTAACCCTTGGAATTCTAATTCTCCAAAGAAGTGACTTTTTTGAAACTGCCATGTCAAAATGGCAGTTTGGGCACCCTCATCAAATCGAGCTCCCTTGAAATGTTCTTTGAGCTTAGGGGGCACAAGGAAACGGAGCAAGATTGAGGTTGAGGGAGGGATGGGATACGGTCTCTCAGTGTATTCTGTTAGGATGGCCGCTGTTATCCTCAGAGAATGAGGAGGTACATCGTTGGAATGGGGAAAAAATCATCACTGTAAACCTCTTGACCTTTTTCTCCCCACTGCAGTTTTCAATTTTCTCAATTTTCCCAATTTTCTCATAAGCCTCTGTGATTGTCCACGGTCCTTTGAGAAAAACCTACAAACATTACTCCTTTGGAGTAAAAATAAAAAGGTGTCTCCATCACTTCCTGGACTGACCTCTGTGTCTTAAATTTAATTGGCCCAGTAGATCCCCTCAGCAGCCAATATGTGGGCTGAACCTTTTTTTCTGAAGGTACTAAAACTGGTCTGTTACGGAGAGACTGCATGTGCCACTATCCAGTGATTGCAGAGAATATGTTAAAGCATTTTGTTTAGAATAGACTCAGGTATATATGAACTTTAACTCAAGCGACGATATTTTTTTTTTTACTAACCCTCATATTTGTTTCAAAAGTTACTGGGTGATGGGAAGGGCTACCTCACTCCCTTGTTAACCAAAAGGTTGTCATTTGAAGTCTCCCTAAAGAAGCATTATGGGGAAGGCCTGATGCTCCAGTTCCCAAAATGTCAGCCATGGAAAACCACATGGAGCGTAATTCTACACTTCACCCGCAGGGGACGCCGCAATCAGAACTGATTTGGAGACAACTGGTGTGTATAATGTATACTTACTTCCATGTGCTCAGGTTCCCAAGAGCTTTGGCATAGAGATTTACATTTTAGATGCCAGGTCACCTTAGTTCGTGTTAAGAGGGGGAATTTCGAAGCTCTACCGGACGTCCCAAGGAAGTGGAGTCCAATAGTCACAGCACCCCATTCTGGCTAAGATGTCATCCTTATAAGTGGACAGAAGCAGAAGTGCTGACTTACCGATGCCGATCCGGTGGTGAAGCGGCATCTTCTGCTACGCTACCACATGCTTACTGACGCAGGGTGAGACCAGTCTCACCTGTCAGAAATGCAGGTGCCTTGAAACACTTGCTGATAAAAGTCACAGACTTCGATTTTCGGTATACATAACACCTGGATATAAAGAAAACAAAAAAAAAATGCTTACAAATGGTCGATAAACAACTTCATGATCATGGAAGCAAAATTAAAGTTGTCAACCATGTCGTTCTACTTGAATTAACAATCAGCACCCATGGCAGAAGCAGATATTAAATTGAACCATACTAGGCAAATCTGTTGCAGAAGACAGCTCTAAGATCTTAAAAGGCAAAGATGCCACTTGGATGCCTGAAGCGTGCTGGGTCTGAGCCGCGGTCGTTTGACTCACCCCTTCTTCACAAGAAAGCTATACACAACAAGCCAAACTCACTGGGGTCGAGCCCCTGCTGACTCACCGGGGCCTTAGAGAAGAGGGTACAACTACCCCTGTGGGCTTCTGGGACTCCCACTCTTTATGGGCATAGAAAGCCCCATCTTTCTCTCTCCAAGGACCTGCTGGTTACAAACTGCGAAACTTGAGGATCATAACCTCCTGGGTAACCACTATGCTGCCAGGGCCCCGTGTGAGAATGAGATAACGACAAACAAAGGCAGCATAGAAAGATTCAAATCGTGGTGTTGCACGGCCAGAAGAACAAACAAATCAGTCTTACCACCAGAATGCTTTTCAGACATAAGATTGTCAAGACTTCTCACTTCCTTTGACTCGGGCATTCATGAAAGACCAGTTGCTGCACAAGGATATCTAGTTTGGTGAAATGGAGTGAGGCTGAGGGAACCCCGCTCTGAAATGGATGGAGAGAATAGTCCATGCAGTCACAACATCAGGTAGAATAGTCCACAGTTGCCACAACAATGGACTTGAACGACGAAGCTGGCACAGATCCTGTGTTCAAAAGACCACCCCTAGTCAGAGCCAGTGTAACAGGCACCAACAACATCCACAGACCAACCTAGAAGAGCTTCTTTCAAGCTAGTGATAATTTTCTTATTCCTAAAGAGAAAGAACCAAAAACAGGGAAGCAGGAAGTACGCCGACTATACAGAAAACCCCAAACCCCGTTCCATTCCACAAGCTGGCACATCTCAGTGAGAAGGAAACAGTACGTTTTGTGCAACGCCTGTCCTTTCTGGCCAAATCTTTTTGATGGTTTGCCTATCATCAAAGAGAACAACTCCAAGAAGTCCAGGAGAAGACCTCTGGTAAGTGGGTGAAATTACACATAGAACCTTCAAGTACTAAGATGGAGGAGAAGAAGTAAAAATATACAGCCTCTCAGTTTTACTATGTGAACTGTTGAGAAACATAAATATTTTCATTGGGTATTTTTAAAAATCCAAGAACCAAGATCTTTTAAGCTGTAAAATTATCTCCCCGGAGAATATAATGTGAGACATTTCCATTTCCCTTGTGCACTTCACCCAACTTCCTTTCGGGGTAGGATCAAAACAAAGGCACATTAAGTCTCCTCGGGCTTGCTTCCAGGAAGAGAGAAATGTGCGGGGCAGAGAGTCACCCCATTAAATTGCACTGGACCATTTGTTTTATATTGAGATCACGTATTCTAGGGGTGGGGGTGGGAAATCATTTGTTTTTTCATAGCTAAAGCAACGGGCCTGGAGAGCCAAATAGCAAGCACATCTAAGAGAAGGGGCCTGCAGCCAGAGCTCAGGCTTAGAACCCAGGAATGCCAGGCAGAGGTTGATTCTCCTTCATATCTTTCTTCCTTACACCTGTTACTGAACCTTGGGAGCCTCAAAGAATGACGTGGGAGCTTTTAAAATGCACGACTGCAAGCCATTCTCCAAATAATTTAAATCATAGACTCAAAGAGGAGCACCAGCATTCTTAAAACATTCAACCAAGGCCGAAAACCTCCACAGCAAGAGAAGAATGGAAGCAGAGACTATGGGAAAGGCAGGTCAAAATGAAGAATGCTTTGGGGGGCATTTGGTGGCTACTTGAGGGAGAGAGAAGGAATGACTGCTGAGTCTGTTTCCGGCTTAGAGCAAGTGGAAAAGGCTCACACTTTTAGAGTAGGACCTCAGCTACAGAAACCAACACTTGGACCCGCTTGGTCCCCTCCCTCCTTACCCTGAAGGAATCAGTCTCTCCTCTTCCTTTTCTTCTGCCATTGCCAGCTCTGCTGCTGTCCTCTCAACCTGCCAGCGTTGACTGGCTTCTACAATCGGTCCTGCCACCCCTCTGTGTATCTCAGATTGTCCCGGGATAGCGTGCTCCACTCCCTAGTCAGCCACATATTAATTTTTTCCCTTGTTGATGCATAACTGAAATGCATGGTGCAATTTAGACCGATTTCCCCATTTGGTTCTCAGTGGCAATGGAAAACAGTTAATTCACTTCTTCTTACTGAGGCAACCAAGCCAATCGAAATAATCTGAAACCCTTCAACTTTTCCTTAGTTAATAATAACGAGCTGACACTGGTTATGCAATTATGACTGTGCCCCATTAAGGCAAGCTATTAATACTATGAGAAAGTGTGTGCAGGAGGAGGGGGGTGATATGGGGCCTCTATTTTCTCCAAGATTTCTCTAAAAATACTGTCTATTTTTAAGTAAACAAATCTATGAATCCTACCACTGTTATTGTTAAGTGTCATCAAATCATATTTGGGCTCACAGCCACCCAACAGGGTGGAGTAGAACTGCCACAGAAGCTGTTCTTGGCTGTGAGTTTTAGAAAAGCAGATCACAGGGCTTTTCCCACAGAGCTGCTGGGCAGGTTTGAAGTACCGAACTGTAGGTTAGCAGACAAGCATTTAACTATGACACCAACAGGTTTTTCACTCCTGTCGAAAGATGATCATCATTGTGAATGAGGGGGCGAGAGGGGTAGAGACCCAAAGCCCATCAGTAGGCAACTGACCATCTAGGCTCAGTCATGACAACCCGGTAGTTGGCCACTGCCGAGGAATCTGTAGATAGTTCCACTTCAGGACACGTCTTGAACACAACAAAGCAGATGACCAGGGGCAGTTCCCATGGCTCCATCCGCTGGGAAGATTTTTCACTCTCCATTGTCTTCAAAAGTCATCCTGGAATGTGGCTAAAAGGCGGGCGCCATCCATTTTCAGTTTGCACAACACATCAAGCCGACTCCCCTGCCACCAAACTTGGGTTTAATCCTCCTCTTGCTGGTCACGTAAGACCCTTCATATGGCCTTGGCACATCCATGGGGATTATATGGTGATCTGGTCTATCTGCACATGCAGGTTTGTTCCCTTCGATTCTGCGGAGGTGTTTTCTCTTTTTGTTTTTGTTTTTTGGGCATCACTGCTCTCTGGTGGTGGGAGCAGGAGGCCCAGCCTTTGCTCCTGTGGAGCCGCTGCTGGAATTGAAGCTCCATCCCAGTGGGCCGCAGTCCCGGCCACAACCACTATGCCACCCCTCTGCTGAGGTGTTCTCCCAGATGTGTTCATCCCATACAAGATTGCTGCTAGGTTCACTTAACTTTAAGTCTTAGTGGATATGACAATAGGAAACTCGGTCCATGTGTTCACTAATGTATTCCAAGTGGGTAGATGGAGCCATGGTGTGTTGCAATCAAACACTGGGCTGCAATCCACATGGTCGGTGTTGGAAACAAGTAGACACTCTGTGGAAGAAAGAATGCGTACATAGTCACCTCATAAACACACACGGGGGTGCTGTGAACCCGTGTGGATCGACATGTCAGGGAGAGAGGGAGAGTGTAATAGGAGCTCAGCAGACACCTCGCGAGTGAATAAGGAGCTCAGCTAGAAAACAAAGAAGCAAGGAGATCAAAGAAAAAGAAAAACCTTAGTTCTTTAACAAGAATAATCAAATCAAAGCATTATTTATCAGTTAAAAGTTATCAAAAGAGTAAAACATAAAAGGGTTGTGAACAAAAAAACGAGAACTAGAAATATGGTGGTTTAAAAATCAATAACTGCTCTGAGGGGCCGGCCCCAATCCCAACTCTCCCTTCCACTAACCCTCCCCGAAGAAGAGTTCAGCTCAGAGGACAGCACTGAGGCTTCAGCTCAGGGAGCGGGACATGTCTGAGCAGAGCACACAGGAGCAAATGAAGGGAGAGGGAGAGGGAGTGGAGCACATCCTGGCCCATCAAACCTCGAGGATGATATTCCCACTCAGAGCAGCCAAAGCACGGAGAGGACCATAGGCACAGCCCCACTACGAGAAACAACGTCCCTCACTGACCCATGGTACTACCGGGGACAACACTGGAGACTCGCAAGAATTGCACCTGAGTTGACCCCACCACACGAAGGCAAAATGCTAAGCGTGTGCAACAGAACAGCAAGGGGAGCAGGGCAAGGAAGTCCCCAGGGAATACCCACTATCGACTGTGCAGCACCCTATTAGACTCGACCAGAAAACACTCCTAAAGGTCAACAAACAGACCTTGAGCTATTTATAGGCTTTTCTTTTGTTGTTGTTGGTTTTGTTATTGTTGTTTTGGTTTGTTACTTTGTTTTGCACTGTCTTTTTTGTGTGTGCATATTATTATCTCTGCAGTTCTATTTAGATAAGATAAGCAGGATAAACTATGTCTGGAGGAGAAAACAACAGGACCCACAGTTTGAGGGTGACATGGGAGAAGGGGAGGTAGGGGAAAGAAAGTGGGTGTTAAGAAACCTAGGGGGGCTGAGCCCCGGTGGCATAGTGGTTGTGCGTGGGACTGTGTCCCACTGAGTTGGTGGTTCAAATCCAGCAGCAGCTCTCCTGGATCAAGGATGGGCCTCTTACTCCCACTCCCAGAGGACAATGGTGTCTAAAAAAAAAAAGAAAGAAAAGAAAAAGAAACCTAGGGACAAGGGAACAACAAGTGATCCAAAATTGATGGCGAGGAGGGTGTAGGAGGCCTGGTAGGGCTTGATTAAGAGCAATGTAACTGAGACGAATTACTGAAACCCAAATGAAGGCTGAACATGATAGTGGAACAGGAGGAAAGTAAAAGGAAGTAGGAGGCAAAGGGTATTTATAGAGTTCTAGATACAAGCATGTACATATGTAAATATATTTATATATGATAATGGAGAGAGCTATGTGCGTATATATACATATATACACATATATATAGTTTTAAGGTAGCAGATGGACATTGGACCTCTACTCAAATCCTCCCTCAATGTAAGAACACTTGGTTCTATTAAACTGACATTCCAAGATGCTCACCTTTCTGACATGATCACTGAAGACAAAGCGGGTGCATAAGCCAAGGAGGTGAAGAAACCTGATGGTGCCTGTATATCAAAAGATAAAGTGTCTGGGGTCTTAAAGGCTGAAGATAAACAAGCAGCCAGCTAGCAGAGAAGCAACAAAGCCCACATGGAAGAAGCACAACAGCCTGTGTGACCACAAGGTGCTGAAAGAATCAGGTACAAGGCATCAAAGAACAAAAAATCATATTATGGTGAATGAGGGGGAGTGTGGAGTGGAGACCCAAATCCCATCTGTAGACAAACTGGACATCCTCTTCCAGAAGGGTTTCAGGATGAAGACGATCCAATCAGGGTGTAGTATAGCACTGATGAAACATACAACCTTCCTTTAGTTCTTTAATGCTTCCTTTCCCTGTCCCTCCCCTCTCGCTATCATGATCCCAATTCTACCTTACAAATTTGGTTAGACCAGAAGATGCACACTGGTACAGATGAGAACCAGAAACACAGGGAATCCAGGACAGATGAAGCCCTCAGGACCAATAGTGAGGATAGAGATACCAAAAGGGTAAAGGGAAGGTGTGGGAGAAAGGGGAACTGATCACAACCTCTTCCCTGGGAGACAGACAACAGAAAAGCAGGTGAAGGGAGACCTCGGACAGGATAAGACATGAAAAAATAATGACAATTTATAAATTATCAAGGGTTCGTGAGGGAGGGGGGAGCAGGGAGGGAGGGGAAAAATGAGGAGTTGATACCAAGGGCTCAAGCAGAAAGAAAATGTTTTAAGAATGATGATGGCAACAAATGTACAAATGTACTGGACACAATGGATGGATCTATGGGTTGTGATAAGAGTTGTACGAGTCCTCAATAAAATGATTTTTAAAAAATCAATAACTGCTTCTTCTCCTTATTTATTGCTAGCATTCTGAGTCAAGCCACCTTCCCTGGACTTCTAATTGTTCTCTCTGTGTCTTATGTGCTACTCCAGGTCTATCATAACATTTGTGCTCTTTTTTTCTTAGTTTTTATTTTCTTTCTTATTTTATACTGTATTAATTATTAATACAATAATTAAATTAATTAATTAAATAAATAAAAAATTAATACAATAATTTTTCTTGCAGAAAAATTGCAGAAGAGTCCTTAGGCTTTCACAGAATCTCATCAATTTTTCCACTAATGATCCTTTTCTAGACTCTTTTTTGCTTTGTGTCATTTTACTAGGCCATAACTCAAACATAATATAATTCAGTAGTTCAGTCATATCAAAAAATGATGTATACTTTTTACAAAAAGTAATTTTACCTTGTATTGAAAATATAAGAAAATAGCTTTTATGTGGGTATATCCTACAATGAGCACACAAAGATTTTTAAACAAATAAATAAAAAAAGAAGTGTTGTACACTGCCCACCACAATACTCAATCAGTTTGAAAACATTTTTTCTTTCTTGTCTTTGTATTACCAACTCCCCAAAGCACCTCCACCACTCTTGTCACACTCCCCAGGAACCCTTAATACAGTTATTGTCCCTATAGAGTCCTCAGTCCTGGGTTTCCTACATTGAAAACTAGAGAAAAACACATACAATATAGATAACCCTCAGCCTGAAACCACACAGAAAACATTAAAAACCCAATCAAACTCAAACTATGTCGAAGTGGGGAATCGGATGATGAGATTCTAACCAGTCAAGTCTGGCTTTTCGTTTTAATCTACTGTCATTGTTTCTACAACATCGCCTGCCTCCTCATCTTATCTAGGCTCCCCCACAGCATGGAGTCCTGAGCTTTCCTTACTGTTGCTAGATGCCAGGAAGTGGGTTCTGAATCACACTGACCCATGTATAACAGAGCAGAACCCGGCTGGGTCTGGCGTCACTCACAATCAATGCCGTGCCTCCACCCAGTGTGGCAATCACTTTGTCAACTCATCTCCTTGAGGGTCGTCTTCTTTTTTGCTGACTTGACGAAACAGGTGGAGGGCTCGACTCTCCAGGGTTTGGTCTCCCTGAGGACATACTCAAAGTAGGTGAGACCAAGTCTTGCCATCTCCACTTTTGTGAAGCACTTTGGCTACATTTGCTCCACAACACTTCAGAGAGGTCTTTTGCAGCAGATATGCGCAATGCAATGAGCCCTTTGATTCACTAACTGCTGCTTCTATGGGCCTTGATTCTGGATCTCAGTAAAATGAAATCCTTGACAACTACACTTTTTTCTTTCTTTATCATGATGTTGCTTATTGGTACAGTTGTGAGATTTTTGCTTTCTTTATATTGAGGCGTAATCCATCCTGACAACTGCACTCCTCAATATTCATTAGTAAGTGTTCCAACTCCTATTTGCTTTCAAAGTTGCGTCATTTGCATATGATAGCTTGCTAATGAGCCTTTATCCAGCCCTAATGCAGCATTTGGCTCAGATCATTTGCTCAGCATGGAGACTGAATGAGGATGGTGAAAAGATACTTGTTTCCCTCCTTTGATCTGTGATATTACCATGGTTTTTCCTTGTTGTGATGGTTCAGGTTGTGTGTCAACTTGGTCAGGCTGTGGTTCTCAGGGGTTCGGCTGTAATAATGTAGTCATCGCCCAGGATGAGACCTGGTATGATGTAATGATCTCCATGAGGAGAGCTTCTCTGAGTAGCCAATCAACTAAAAGGGATGTGGCCTGATTCAAATATATCGGGATGTTCTGACAAAGTTATTTTGCTTTATCCTGGATCTAGAGCCTACATCCGGCTCATTGTCTTACTCATCATCTGAGCTCCAGATTTTTGGACTTAACCCACCAGTCTGCTCTATGACAACCCTGGAAATCACTAGTCTCTGTCTCCTGAATGTCAGTAACCTGCCATCTCACTTGCTGATGGTGGACTCATTCACCTCCTCTCCAGTAGTTGTTATCTGACTTTCCAATCTTGAATTAGTCACTTTCCATCCTGACATACACAAACTTGGAACTTGCCAGTCTCTATAACCATGTGAGCTATTTCCTTGAGATAATTCTATGTATCTCTCTCTATGTACACAAATAAGATTCATTGTTTTCTTTTCCTCTGGTGAACTCAGACACTTATCTTTCATGACCTTGTACTCGTAAAGAGTACTACACAGTTTAAGAAGTATATTATATCATGAACAAGTCCTAGAAAAATAAAGCTATGCAGTCAAAACTGGCTCAAGAAAAATTCCCACATAGGCCTGTAGCTATTTAAGAAACTAACATCTATCCTCCCCAAACTAAAATAACATAAAGCAAAATACATAGTTATCAAACATGAAGCCCATTCAGTTTTATTTGTGAATTCTAGAAAACTTTAAGAAACTGGTAATCTCAATTTTATATAAACTATTACACTGAAGAGGATGAAAAGGAAAGTTCTCTCATCTTATGTTTGAGGGTGAATAGGCTAAATACAAAACTTAGACGGGGACAACATGCAAAAATAAAAGGGAAGACAAGTCTACCTTGTGAATACAGAAGCAACCCTTTCGCTAGTTTTTGTGTGTAAGAAAATATGGCCATCGCAAAAGATTTAGAAAAGGCATTTGCTAAAAGATGACACACATTTTCTAAGAAAATCTAGTCACAAGATAGAAATACAGAGGAACTATCTTACCTTGATAAAGGGAATCTACCGCAAATCCTAGAGGGAGCATCCTTAATGATGAATCATTAGAAGCAATTCTTTTAGAGACAGAAACAAGACATAGATGCCTCCCATAATTGTTTCCATTTAACATTTCACTAGAGGCCCAGGAAAAGATGAAAACCTATCCCGACTGGAAGGAGAGACAGAATTGCCAGTACTCATGACACATGTGTGGTCATTCTCTGCACATAAATTCAAGAAACATCTATGGATAAATTTCTGGAAATGAGAGTGCTCGACAATATTAGAAATCAGGACATATCTGATTTGGTGATTGAGTACGAGATAGAAGAACTAAGAATGATGTCTATAATTTATAATTTATCAAGGGCGTCATGAGGGTGGGGGAGGTGAAAAAAGAACAGCTGATACCAAGAACTCAAATAGAATGTAAATGTTTAGAAAATAATGATAGCAACATATGTACAACTCTGCATGATATAATTAATGTATGGATTGTTAGAAGGACTGTAAGAGCCCCCATTAAATTGATCTTTTAAGTTAAAAAAAGAAAAAAGAATGACATCTAGAAGTCTGCCTTGGAAAATTATGCGTGATACCATTAATTTAGACTAGTCACTCTATTGGAAAGTGAGTTTAGAATTAGGGCAGCACCAGGCCACAGTATGCGTTATCTGGACGCTTCCAAGAGTAAGTTACATATGGGGGAAAAAACTCTTACTGTTGATTCCAACTTATGAAAAGATTAATTCTACGCAATAGAGCTTGGGGGTTATTTTTTGATGCTGTAATCTTCGCAGAAATAGACTGCCATATTTGTCTTTTATAGAGGGACAGATGTGTTCTAAGAGGGGCTTTAAAGCTAGGAGGCAAGCACTTGGTTACAGTGTCAGCAGAGGGCCTGACTTACATGTCAAAGTCTTAACCAAAAGAAAGAGCTCCCGGGCTGAGTCCCAGTGGCGTAGTGGTTGAGTGCAGGACTGCGACCCACTAGCTTGGCGGTTCAAATTCAGCAGCAGCAAGGCTGGGCCTTCCACTCCCACCAGAAGGCAGTGATGCCAAAAAAAAAAAAAGAGCTCCCGGGGGTAGAGAAATTGAGAAAGGAAAGGAAAACAGTGGCAGCATCATGACAGGAGTCCTTTGATGACAACAATGGGTAAATACATGGCTAGTCACCAAGAGACAATTCAGACCCTCCTAGATAAGTCTCTAAATAAAGACCAGGTGATCTACTTCCAAAAGGCCATGGTCATGAGAATCTTAAGGCGAGAAGTTCTGCTCTGCCCTGAGTCAGAATCGACTCGCTAACCACTGGCTGATCAGGGATGCAACCCAGAGGAAGAGAGAAGAATGAGGTGGAAAGTATCACAGCGATATGTATCAGCAGAGTAAAACAGAGCTCACTGACATCAGTCAGCAAAAGACATGAACAAATTATAATAATGTATAAATCATCAAGGATTCATGAGGGAGAGAAGGAGGGGAAGGGAGGGGAAAATGAAGAGCTGATATCAAGGGTTCAAGTAGAAAGCAAATGTTTTGGGAATGATGATGGCGACAAATGTACAAATGTGCTTGACACAATGGATGGATGGATGGATTGTGGTAAGAGCTATACATGGCCCCCAAAACATGATTTTTTAACAAGAACAAAATGAGGATGACAACAAATGTACTACTGTGCTTAACACAATGTATGGATGCATGGATTGTGATAAAAGCTATATGAGTTCCCCTTAAAGTGATTATTTTATGTGCTCACTGTCAGAATCATGCAGAGAAATTAATCAAGAAGCTCAACCCACTGTCGAGTAGAGTGATTTTAAAAGGATGAGATCTTACTCTGAAAAATTCATCCCTTTACTCATGTTTTGTGGGACCTTACTGGCTCCATATCTCTCTTGTCATCTTTTCAGCCAAATCCAAACTCTCTTCCAGTAGTTCCTTGAGCTTCAAAGAACAAGTGTAGATTCTATATACAAACTTCCCTTTTTCCTTTTGATTAATTAACATCCCTCCACCAGACTCAGCATTCCGTCCCTGTGCATATGAAAACGAAAGACTAGCTTTTCTGAGGTTACAACCTTTAGTTCTTGATGTATTTTTCCCAGTGTCCTATATTTGCTAAAATATGTAAAAAAAGCTATGTGCTCATTCTTTTGCTTTTCCCATGCAACATTTTCCTGACATCTTGAAGTTATCCCCACTCAGAATTCTCCAGAGATCATACACATATATTTTAGAAGCATTGGATTCCACTGAGTTCCCTCTAAGCACTGGTTAGATGCATGGTCCTAAATCACATCATTATATCTACCCACTTATCACCAAGTTATACAATACTTTGTCGGCGTTCTTTTGTCACAAGGAAGATAACATTTTATAATAAAGATAAATAATATAAGGCAGAATTTCTAAAAGAGTAAACAAAATGCTATGAAACTTCACTGAGGGGAGAAATCACCTTTGGCCCGAATGACCTTAGAAAGTACTATGGACTGGATTGTTTCCTCAAAAAAAATGTGTGCTGTGAATCTTAACCAGCATGCCGATTTAGAATACCAGCTTGGAATGGGATCACTTTGTGATGTGAATAAATCAGAATTAGTGCAGGATTTGTTTTAGTTAGTTAATTTCCTTTTAGTCAGTTTCAATCTAATACATACAATTCACACATCATACATTCAACAGTTTGGTTGCACTGATAAATGCTGTGCAAACATCACCATAATCAATTCCAGGGCATTGCTTTTCCATGGCATTCATTGTTGTCAGCTCCTCATTTCCCACCCATCTCCCCTGTCACATCCCTTTGACCCCATTAATCCAGTTGTTGTCTCTACAGGTTTACCTAATCTGGGTTTCATACACAGAAAAACATACAAAAATCAAGTCTAAATACAAGCAAACAGCCTAACAACAATGGCAGAATGAAACGGAATGAAATATCGATAAAACACAGAGGAAAATATTAAAAATTGAACTTAATTATACATAGGATCATGAAGGAGATCAGTGATAAAAATTTCACATTCTGACCTATCTACAACTGCAGTAACCCACCTGCTCTGTCTGATAACAAGGTCTTTCCTATTTCTTTCTTTTTTTCCCCACTCAGACTGCACCAGGCAGAGAAGAGCGACCATCAACGGCAAATGGCAGCTGCAGGAAAGCAGCACCAGGAACCGGCTTCCCACTCAGGAGAGAAGCTCAGCTTCGACCTTGGGTTGTCAGTGCTCTACATTATCAGAGAAACTTCTCTAGCAACAAACTATAGAAATGATCCCTGAAAGTATGCTCTTGGC
>PVJH01011368.1:0-69130 GCA_004026705.1 Nesogale talazaci
ATCGTGCAGAGCCATCCGTGAACCAAGCATGACTTTTCTGTTCTTTAGTCAAGTTATTATAAGGAACTCCCCAGGAGGCCATAGGTGCAGATTTGGAAAGAGAAGGTAATGTGACTGGAGTGGGGACTGTGGGCATTTGGGCCACTTCTTCATGCAGTTTACTTGTACCCTCTGGTCCTGCTCTGGCCCGATCTCATATGTACCACTTCCATTTAATAATGGAGTGTTGCTGCGCACGTCCAATTTTATGACTCTGTGGGTCAGACAATACCCAGTTCATGATGGGTAGTTCAGGCCTCATGGTGACTTGGTGGCCCAAGGTGAGGCGTTCAGTCTCCACCAAAGCCCAATAACAGGCCAACAGCTGTTTTTCAAAGGGGGGGGTAGTTGTCTGCAGAAGGCAGGACTTTACTCCAATATCCTAATGGTCTACGCTGTGATTCACCAATAGGGGTCTGCCAAAGACTCCACACTGCATCTTTATCAACAACTGACACTTCTAACACCATTGGGTCAGCTGGATCATATGGTCCCAGTGGCAAAGCAGCTTGCACGGCAGCGTGAACCTGTTGCAGAGCCTTTTCTTGTTCCAGGCCCCACTCAAAATTGGAGGCCTTTCGTGTCACCTGATAAATAGGTCGAAGTAGAACACCCAAGTGAGGGATATGTTGCCTCCAAAATCAGAAAAGGCCTACTAGGCGTTGTGCCTCCTGTTTTGTTGTTGGGGGAGCCAGATGCAATAGCTTGTCCTTCACTTTAGTGGGAATATCTTGACATGCACCACACCACTGGACCCTTAGAAATTTTACCGAGGTGAAGGGTGCTTGAATCTTTGTTGGATTAATTTCCCAATCTCTTGTACGCAGATGCTGTACTAATGAATCTAAAGTCCTTGATACATCCTCCTTAGTGGATCCAATCAGCATAATGTCATCAATATAATGGACTAGTGTGAGATTTTGTGGAATAGACAGGCGATCGAGGTCCCTTTGAACTAAATTATGGCACAGGGCAGAAGAGTTGATGTACCCCTGGGGGAGAGTGGTGAAAGTATACTGTTGTCCCTGCCAGCTGAAGGCAAACTGCTTTTGGTGATCCTTTGAAATTGGTATTGAGAAGAAGGCATTGGCCAGATCAATAGCTGCATACCAAGTACCAGGAGAAGTATTAATTTGCTCAAGCAATGAGACCACATCTCATTGCAGCTGCAATTGGAGTCACCACCTGGTCAAGCTTACGATAATCCACTGTCATTCTCCAGGATCCATCTGTCTTCTTTACAGGCCAAATGGGTGAGTTAAATGGAGTTGTGGTAGGAATCACCACCCCTGCATCTTTCAAGTCTTTGATGGTGGCACTGATTTCTACAATCACTCCAGGAATGCAGTATTGCTTTTTGTTTACTATTTTCCCAGGCAATGGCAATTCTAAGGGTTTCCATTTGGCCTTTCCCACTATGATAGCGCTTATTCCACATTTCAGGGATCCATTGTGGGGGTTCTGCCAGTTACTAAGTATGTCTATTCCAATGATGCATTCTGGAACTAGGGAAATAACCACAGGATGGGTTCGGGGACCTACCGGACCCACAGTGAGGCGTACCTGAGCTAAAACTCCATTAATAACTTGGCCTTCATAAGCCCCCACTCTGACTGGCGGGCCTTCGAAACACTTTGGGTCCCCTGGAATTAGTGTCAGTTCAGAGCCAGTGTCTAGTAATCCCCGAAAAGTTTGATTATTTCCTTTTCCCCAATGAACAGTCACTCTTGTGAAAGACCTGAGGGCCCTTTGAGGAAGGCTAGAAGAAAGACTAACAGCATAAACCTTCGGTGATGTGGCAGGGTCTTTCTTCCCCTCATTCAAGTGGTTGTGGGTCTGTAAATTGGCTCAGGTCTGGGAATTGGTCGAGTGATCGTGATTGCCTATTCCTCTGTTCACCTGATCCAGCATTTCTCTGCATGTCTAAGTCATGTAAAAATTTAGTAGGTTTCCCATCTATTTCACTCCTAGAGACACCATGACTAAGTAGCCAATGCCATAATTCCACACGAGACAGGCTGCTTTGATTACCACGAAAGCCTTGTTGTCTAGTATAACCACGTCCACCCTGTCTCTGTTGATTCACTGCTGACACTTGCCCTTTGTTACCCCGGAGTCCAATCAGCCCCATGGTGGGCAAATGTCAGAGTTCACTTAAGGAAGTTCCCACAGTTAATACTGGTGCACACAACAAAGCAATTATAGGAGTCTTCACAGATGCTGGGGCCCACCTCACAAACTTATTCCTTATGGTCGAAGTGAACAATATGGCCTCAGGAAACCCCCTTATGGGGTCTATGGGAATATCCTGATAGAGCCATTCCACCATACCAATTTCTCTCAGTGTACTTCTTCCTGAGTAATCACCTCGGCCTCACCCTTAGGAGCTTTCCTTGCCTTAATTTTAGTTAAAGGTCTAGCAGAAACTATCAATGGTGAGGGTGTTTTCTGGGTGATCTCAGCACTATCTTGTAAGTCATTTCCCTTGGGCAATGGCAGAGATGCAGCCCCACCTGGCATTTCACTTTGAGTAGGTTGTTTGATCTGCTCAGGCATAGGTTTTTTAGTTGATAATAGACTACTATCTTCAGCTGGGTGGGGCAAAGCTATAGACTGGGCTGATTCACTTGTTTCTAATGGTGACATAATATCCTCCTCTTCTGGATCATCAGCCCATGTATTCCCATCCCAAGTTTCAGGGTCCCAATTTTTTCCTATCAAAGTCCTCACTTTGGCTTCCGACACTGCACTAGGTCTCCCATTCAGCTGACGTAATTCAGCCACTCGCAAAATGAGACTTTGGTCCTGGTTCTCAGCAATATCGGCTCTTTTACTACAGGCAAGAAGGCTTTCCTTTGTAGCACATGCCGATGTCTTCAAGTCCATGAATCGGCACTTAAAGCGTGCTTCTGAGGCTCTGAGGCAATCCCTCTCCTTAATCACATAGTCCATTGTAAGGAGGACCAGCCAACCAGCTTCCTTATATTTGGCATCTTGACAAAACTGCTGGAATATATCAGATATATGTTTTCCCAGAGCTTCTCCTGGAATCAGCACCCCATCTTTCGGTGCTCCTATTTGAGTTATTAGCTTTGCTATTTCACACCATGGACTAATAGGATTGGCAGAATTAACCATGTCTTTAGGTGTAGAATTAGCATCACCAGTGCTCTTAAGACTAATCAGATTAGAGAACCAATCAAGGAGACCCAGGTTTATGATTTTATTTCTCTAGAAGCAGTCCTGGTACCACTTGTGTCAGGCAGGGTTCTCTTAGAGAAATAAAATTCAGGACACTAGTAATTATTTTTATATATTTATATATTCAGAAAGATATAGAAGATAAAAAGAGAAAAAGTTAACTATAAAGCAATACAGATTGCTTGGTGCAACTCACTTGTGTGAGGCAACTAGAAGACTGGCAGTCCTTCAAGTCTTGAGGGCCACTGAATAGTCCTCTGTATAGCATTCCAGGCTCTCTGGTTACAGGCAGTAAACGGCAGAGCAACAGTCACCAACTGTCACCAACAGTCAGCCAGATAACAGAGTCCAACAGTCCCCAGCTCAAGAGATGTTTATCCCAGGAGCATGGCAAAGCAGGGCTTGAAGGATCCTTAACTCACAGCAACACAGTCCACGATTAGGTGTCCCATGGGTAGTGTTGTTTGGAGGTTGAGGAACAGGACGAACAAGGCAGCTCTCTGGTCCGAAGATCTGGAAACAGGAGAGAGAAGGGGCGGGACTTGCAAAGCCCTTCCTATATCTGCCCTTCAATTCATCCCGCGTGTTCATTGGCTGTGCCATCACAACAGATCCACCAATCTTCTGTGGCCATGATGGCATAACAAACCTACCCATCAGAGTGAGTCAACCCTAGTGTTCCATTCCCCTATCCCCTTGGCAAGTAAGTATTCTCTTTTTCCTTTGGGAAATCTAATATTTTTCAAAAACACTAAATCATTCTTAAAACCACCATCAACAACAACAACAAAGCCCCATAAATATAACATGCAGATGTTAATGATTGGTATTTTTGTTTTAATATAAGACTTCTCATCTGGATCTTTTAATACACTGTAACCCTTTATGAATATATAGTTCATAATTCATTTTATTGCCATGAACTCTATATTGTTCTAATTATTTAGTCTTAGATTTCTGTCAGTCCCAATCTCGGGAGAAAACTGTTGGAATCTGGACATAAAAAATAGAATACAAACTATTTTTGGGTGATAGTATAACTTTCGCCTTGCTACTTTATTCCTCACCCATAAAATTGATCTGAAATCCAAAGTTGGAAAGGAATATTTGCCCATAATTCCAAGCAATTCAGTATTGCCTGATCAAAATAACAGGTGGTGAGTTGGTTCTATCATTTGCACATGCTTCCCTTTTAGAACAGTTCATGTAGCTAAACTTTGTTGAGTTGAAAAGGTTTGACTAATTAAAAGATGGTTATGTAGTGTATTTTGTAACGATATATGCACAAACACACATATATGTATATACCCTGTTACAAATATATAGGGCAGTATTCACCCAGAGTGTATTGGTAGGCTGAAGGGTTGGTTTGTAAAATTAAATACTGGTTATTATATTAAATATTGGTTATATTTAATAATATATTTAATGAATCTAATGTTGGTTGTAATATTCTTCCCCTCTCTAAAAATTAGTCTCTAAAAGTTCAAATCTATTTCACCTGTTTTAAAAAACACAGTGTAAACACTGATTGTGCAAAGTTTACTCATGTGAAATAGGTTATCTGGTGGTGCAATGGTAAAGCATTAGACTATTAACAAAAATCGATTGTGTTTGCCCCTACCAGCTGCTTCATAGGAGAACGATGTTGCAATGTGCTTCAATAAAGATGGCAACCTCACATGCCCTCTACGACAGGTCTACTCTGTCCGATAGACAGAGTATGACTGAGAATCGACAAAACCCAATAACAGCATCAATCATGTGAGCCAAAGGGAATGCATGCTGATTCACTTCATAAGTTAGAGCAAAGCCTGTTTTAAAATTTTTAAGTATTGGGCTTGATATAGACACAATGAAGACAAGGTGGGATTTGCATTTGGTCTTCAAATATAAGATGAAGTTCAAATACTGGACATAGTGACAGATCGAGTGAGATACAATGAAAATTACAGCTATCCAAGAACTGAATAAAATGTTAATCAAAGACTTCAACCTATATAATAGAGAGATGGAAAAACTCAGAATGCCAATTGCCCTTATACATTTGTATAAAAAATTCTCATATTTTGAGTGGAACTATATCATTAATTGCCAAACAGTTAAGACAACATTTCTTAGGTGCTTTTTCAATAACACAAGAAAAATAATGTCATTGATAATATCTTCTAACACTTTTGAATTGTCCATGAAGTATTGAATAAAAGGGAAGAAAGTGTTAAGCAAGTACTCACTTGTTTTCCAAATTAGTTTTTTGTAAGTGATTATGTAATTTTTTATTATCCATGGGTTTAATAAATGGTTCACACAAATAGAAATCACCTAGCGATCTCCAAGAAAAATGTTTTACCTCTCCAAATCAAATTGGGAAAGACATATATAGTTTTTAGATAATTTTCCTCCCCCAAAACCCTCCCTCTACTCCACTTTCCTATTCTACCTGCTTCTTTTCTTCCATTCCTCCTTCTTTTCCTGAATATGAAGACATATTTCCAAAAACACTTATAAGCTCACTACCATGGCAGCAGTGTGACTCACAAAGACCCATTAGGACAGAGGAGAGCTGCCCTTGTGGGTTTCCAATACTAGAAGTCATTAGGTTAGTGGAAAGCCACATTTTTCTCCTAGGGAGATTCTGGTATGATTAGCAACCCTGTGGGTAGCCCACCACACTGCCAGGGCTCCTTGCAGGGATACTTAGGGAGGAGGTACCCCATGTCACTTACTGTATTAGATTTTAAGGATGGATAATTCTTACTTTTTTTTTTCTTTTTTACCAATTTTTTTGGCCTTCTCTATACTTAATACTAAGCTTATCTTCTCCTGGAATAGTTGTTCCTTAATCTTGTTTTGGATCTGACTTTCTGGCTCCTGATGTCCCCACAAACCAATTTAGTTTATGCCCTCTGCTATAATCCTGTTCAATTACTTAATGATAGCATAAAAGCCAATCTTTCTCTTTTTTAAAAAAAGTGGAATAAAATATGTGGTTAGAGGGACATGTCATCAAATGTGCACTCTGGAGAACAACAAGTTCTATAGACCTCAATTTGTTAGTTATACAATAAATTGGTAAAGACGTAGAAAGCATAATACAGAAGCTAATAAAGTTTTAAAATCTTCCTTTCAATCACTGTACCCTTTCCATTTATCATTCAAAGTGCTGTTGTTTTTTGGAGCTATCTTCCAGATTTTTAAAAACTGAAATGTTAGCCATGTTTTTTCATTTAAAGTTTTATATAAAATTTGTGCTGGAGATTGGTCACATAGCCGATTTTCTATATTTTATAGAAAGTAGCCTTTTGACTTCTTTTTAGCTTTACTTGAATGTGATAGAAAGACTAATATCTTAAGTTACAACTGCAACTTATAGACAAGTAGTAGAGAAAGAAATTTTATGGTCCTCTCCTATGAATATATGATTTGCACATAAGAGAAGTGAAAATTGAAAACACACTGAATCATTGTACTAACACATACATTAATTCCTTTTTCCTCCTGTCTACTGTTGATGATTTAAAATTCCAGGGCATACTTTATTTTAAAGTAGAAAAAGACCATCCAAACTTCTATACACCCATACATATACTTTGGGCTTACAAATCATTGCAAAGCCATTATCAATAACTTATTGCAGAAATACATGGAAAGTGAATGTAACCTATTGTTTCATCTCCTTTCCTCTCCAAAGATGATCCCTGATAATAGTTTAATGAATATCCCACTGGAATATAATATGTGTATGTGTGCCTGTGTACATACATTTGCAAGTGTATTCAGGAACTAAACTTGGTGTTCAATTCAGTTTTGCTCTTGGGTATCTACAAGTTGAATTCTGACTCATAGTGGTATTATTTGGAACAGATTAGAACCATTCCATAGAGTTTTCTTGGCTCTAATCTTTATGGGAGCACATCATCTGGTCTTTCTGACCTCAGAGCTGTTAGTTGTATTCAAACTGCTAAAATTGTAGCTAGCAGCTCAGCCTATAACTGTGTGCCAACAGGAATTCTTGTAGCAGAATGTAGCATATAATTTTTATTTCTCAATGTTTTATTCTTTTAAATTAGAATATGGGGAAACACTTTCTTTTGATCTAATTTGTGAGCATGTCTTAGATCAGACTACTTCTAAATCAGTGCTTCTGTGTCCCTGTGCAATGGTACAATTATGTGTTGTGAAATGTTATTGTAGGTATACTTAGGGAACTTGATTTGATGATGATCAGAAGCTAAGACCTTGAGTCACTAGCATCCTTGTTAATTTAATCCAGTGTGCCATATGTCTATTATCTTAGGATGAGTTCTCTAGAGAAGCTGTTATATACAGAGAGAGGTGGAGCTGGAAGGGAGAGAGTGGGAGAGAACTTTGTTTCAAGAAAATAACCCACACTGTGGTTGAAGTGATCAAACTCCAGGTCGGTTCTAAATCCATGGGTCAGATGTTGGGCTGGAGATTTCTGTGGACATGTGGAACTTCAGGGACTGACATCCTTGATCAATACAAAAATGACAAGCTAGTGGCTGTTGAGTCAAATGAACCCAATGTGGACTTGTCAAGTGGCAGACCATTGATGACTTCCGGGGTTGACAGGCAATATGACACATCACTGGCTCAAATCTAAAGAACGGGCTGCAGGATCTGACCAAGCAAAAAGTAAAGCAGGCTTTCCTACAGTGTCCACTTTTATGTCTGTGTGCTACAGGACATTTGAGGTCTACACCATCAGTAGCACTTACATATGTCCCATTGTTTCCTTCAAGGTTTACAATGTTCTACTGGAGCTGATAAAAAGTGTGAGAGAACTACAAGAGATCACATGTTTGCCGTGATACCAAGTTTACCACAGAGGCAACGTGCTCATGTGGAGATGATTTGCATCGCATGGCATAAAAGAAATAAAAATTCCCACATAAGTGAACCCACACAGATTACATTAGTATTGATAAAGTATCAGTTATAGTTAGTTCAGGAAATGGTGCTTGTTTTTGTTGACATATAGGATAGAGAAAATTAGTGGTGGATTTTCAGCACTCTTTAAAAGTGAAAAGAATGAGAACCTGAATTTTATATCTATTTAATGTTCTATAACTCTTAAGGAATGCAGTGTTTGTGACGTTATGAATTATCATTTCTGGTTTCAAATTCAATGGGACAACTTTTCTAAGGGTTTTAGTTATTAATCATAAACGCTTATTATTTTGTTAAAGTTTGGATGTAAAAGAAAAATAAGGCATATTTGTATATGTATGTATACATGTGTGGATGGTATTTTCCTGGGTGTAGAGTAGTAAGAATTTTCCCTCCCACACATTGTACAGATGTAGACCAGCTGATGCTCACTTTCTTTTCTCTTTTTTGGGTTGGTTTTCACAGTCCCTCTTGGAATCTCTCCAGCTCCCTCTCTTCCCCCTTCCTCTTTGTCTTTTTCCCACCTCCTCTGGCTTTCTTCCCCATTCTCTTCCTCTTCCTCTCTCATTCCTCCCTCTCTAGCCCTATCAATGAGTTAGTTGTTTGCATGACCATGGGACCAACATTCCAATTTCTTTCTCTAACCTTTCTGTAAACTCTTGGGACTGTGCTGTCTGCCCTGTGATCTTGTGAATGGGAGTCTGAGCTTTCTTGTTTTCTAATGAAGGTTGGTAGCAGTGCAAAAAGTGAAAGGGCTTGAGAGTAGGAGTAATATCTTTGAAGATTTTTTGGAGATTTATTTATTATCTCTTTGTTCCACCTCCCACTGTGATGTATTTGGGGGAGATTGGGTGAGGTTGCTTTAAATATTAAATTATGTTGTCTTAGATTATTTGAATTATAGTGTCAGAATTTAACAATTAACATAAAATCTAAACTTGTATTTAAATTATAATTCCACATTCACATTTTTCTAAAGTATTTAAAGTTTTGGAGTCTGAGAGCTAGTGTAAGTATTCAGTCATGCCCTATCTGGTATGGTTTTTATAATTTCTGACCATCTAATTATTCTTTGCTTATAGTTTGTGTATTAATTTTATTCCAAATGGTATGAAAAGGACGGCAGAGAAAAACAAAAGTGTGCTTCCTTAAACCCATACCTCTACTTTGAATATTTCCTGTAACCTTCCCCATATTTGGAACATGACTGACAGTCAGACTCAGTAGAACAGAACAGAACTGCCCCTGTGAATTTCTAAGACTATAACTTGTAACCAGAGTAGAGAGTTTCACCATTCTTACAAGGAACTAGCTGGTGGTTTTGAACTGCTGATCTTGTGGTTAGCAGCCAAACTTGTAACCACTACCCTATCAGGGCTCCCGAGTCAGAATTGATTTTTGGCTTTTCTGTTGTGAGAGGCTGTATTAAAGGGAGTTGTTTAGGATATATTCTATATATGGAGAAAGGGGAGGGGGGTGCTGACCATTTTTCAAGATCAGAGTGAGACGCTGAGTGCAACAGAAAAAGAAGTGTGCATTTTCAGTAATAAGCAAGTGTAGAAAATGACCACAAGAGGCAGAAAATTGTAGAGGGAGAATCATTTTGGGGACTCTTTGGCTCAGGGCGGTAGATAGAATGTAACACAGAGATGGATATCTGATGTTAAATGTGAGTGTGAGTGTCAGGTTTCAAAAAAGTACATTTACTTAGAGTAGGAAGACCATGATGGAATTGGAGCCAAGACAGATGGGCAATAGAGATGTATTCCTGCAAAATACCAATCTACAGTGGATATAAAAGAAAGAATCCACCAAACAAAATATACAAAAACATGATTGAGACCCAGAGATATACAAGGGGACTTTTAGAAGTTTGTGTAAAGATAGAATTAATAGGTAATAGAACCCTTCTATGGACGTTTTGAAGCCCCAAATATGAAGACGCTTCAAGGTAATCTTTCAGATGACATTTCATGAATAGTGTTTCTTCTATACAATATTTATATACTTTGCACAGCATACTGACCTTTCCTGGGTGATTAACTGGCTTATGATCCAAGCACAATGTCATTTCCCCCACAATTTCTACAAATACCACCTATTTTGAAAGATATACATACATAAATTAATTTTTCTAGCAGCAATTTCACCCCAACTCACTACACCATTATCCATCCTTGTGTTTCTGTGCCCCTGTTAAAGTATCTTTTTTGTTTCCACATGTTTTCAAAGTCTGGCATAATGTATAGCTAATAATAATAATAATAATAATAATAATAATAATAATAATAGAAGATATTCACTGCCCTGCAGTTGAAATCAACCCTAGAGGGCAGAGTAGAACTGCCCCTGTGAATTCACACTGACTCTTTATAGGAGTTGTGTCTTTTCTCCCCTGAGTGACTGGTGGTTTCAAACTGCTTATCCTGCAGTTAACAGCCCAATGTCTAACCACCAGGGCTCCTAATAGATGTAGAATAAACATATTTTGTTGATTGGCTTATATCCAAGTATGTTCAGGTGAAGTTTAAGAAGCTGAAATGTTTTTATTGAGATTTGATCCCTTCAATCCACTTCTTACTACCATCATGGTTATTTTCAAGTGACAGTCAATCATGTTGTTCCATTTATAAAGCTCTTCAAAGACATGATGCTTTCTTCAGGATGAAGTGTAGACTCTCACTTTTCACAGACATAAAAGACACTTTATGATAAGGTACTAGCCTCCCTGTTCTGTTCTTCATAACTATAGGCAGATAGATGTCCTATAAATTGCTTGTATCAGTGGGCCGGGCTATTTCATTGTGTGATGCTTTTGCAAATCTTCTGTATTTGTTCTGATATATATATATATATATATATATATATATATATATATATATATATATATAGCATCACTGCCACTGGTGGTCATGGGCACTACCCAGTGCTACTCCTGAGAGCCGTTGCTGGATTTGAACCACCAAGTCCACGGACCGCAGTCCCGCACTCAACCACTTACGTCACTGGGGCTCAGCCCTGTTCTGCAATATTTTTATCACGGCTCATCTCATGTTTTCAAACTCTGCCTTGAATTCATTTTCTTCTTTTCTTTTTTGGGGGGCGGGGGAGTATATCACTGCCTCTGGTGGTCATGGGCGCTACCCAGTGCTGCTCCTGAGAGCCACCGCTGGATATGAACCACCAAACCTGCGGCCACAGTCCCCCACTCAACCACTTACGCCACCGGAGCTCAGCCTGAATTCATTTTCTTTTTTAATTGTTCATTTTCCCATGGAGAACATGTTTTGCCAAGTTTTTGCCTTGTTCTATATGAAATATATATCATATATATATACACACACACACTTTGAGGATATAAAAACGTGTTTGAAGCCATGTTGCCTCTCCATCTTTGTGTCTTTGGTGTCTACAATGGTTGGTGGGTGCTCACTAAATGTTTGGTGGATGAAGGATGTTTCTTTTGACTAGAGAATCACTCGGAATTCACTTTTACTGATTTTTTTCTCCTCGGTAGTTTGCCTCCTTCACTCTACTTTTTCACAGATAATGGTGCTGCAGTTATTTCCAACCCCTGTTCCCAGGCCTTCATCCACCTTGTGACTTTCTTGAAGGCAAATATCAAACCTTGGACATTTTAAATCTTTTTTATTATTTAGGAAATATTAGACATCTGTGGTTTTTGTTTTTTTGATAAATAAACAAATGGCCAATATTTAGTATGCTTTCTAAATGAGTATTTTTTTATCCCACTCACCCATTGCTATTCAGCAGATTCAGACTCCTTGCTACCTTATATAGGTCAAGATAGAACCCCAGTTAGGTTTCTTAGGTTGCAAATCTTGTCAGCAGATAGGAAAAGGCAGAGTGGCCCAAATTTTTCCTCTGGAGGGCCTGGAGTGTTTGACCCATGACCCCTTTAGCCTAGCAGTTGAGTTTCTTACTCAGTTTCCCAATAAGTCTCCCAGATATTGAGTACTTCTATGTTACCTGTTTGAACTGGATATCTGAGGAATAAATTCCATGTAATCCCCCTAGAATTCATTATGAGAGCAAAGCAGAAAGGGTAACGATTACATAATTTCTAACGCTTTATCTCCAAATTGAAAGAGAGCAGCCTGCATCAGAGAGTGGTTTTCCATCTGTATGCTGCTTCAGGACCTCCAGAAAGGCCTGAGTAGGCAGATTTCTTTCTTAAGCCCCCGCCTCCTGTGCACCCAGCCCAAAGTCTCCGCTTCACTAGCTCTGGGGGCAGTGCCTAAGCACCTTCAGTCCTGGTGCATTTCTAAGTGGTACTGATGCTGGGTCTCTTAGACATTCGCAGTCTTCAGCATATATTTTTTTAGTGATTCTTCGATGCTAATACGTAGAATAAATGAAAAGGATAAATTAGTTACGCATCTCCAGCCTTTATTTTCATAGACTACATGTGAAGGTTGCCAGTTACCCAGGTATAGGTCAGCTAAACTCTTGTCCGTTGGTTTCTATTCTTTCTGTTCTTCACGGAAAGAGACATTTGGTCATGGCAGTGTCTAACACTTCCTCTATTATAACTAAATCTTACCAATCAAGCTGAGGCTTCTCTTGCCCTTATTCTCTTCTCCAGTGGAGACAGAGTTCTAATCCTTCTCCACCTGTCTTTAAAACTCAAATGTATTTCATTTCCTGTTCTTACCTGAGCAGCGGAATTGGTCTTGGAAAAGTCACGTTGTTTGATACAGTATCAGGCCTTTGTAATTGTATGAAGGGTTCAAAGGATTTCTTTTTCATTGATGCTGTAATTTCCAACCTTCTTTGCATGAATAACCCATTTTTATGGATTGTCAGACACCTAAAGAGGTATGGGGCGTCTTCAAAAATGTTTTCTTTGTGATGTGCACAAGACTGTCATTTGCTCCCATTTTAATTGAGATTTCAATCTTCACTTCTTGTTCAATTTCTTTGAATAGTCTAGATTTTAAATATATTTTGCTTCATATTTTTTAGCAAGTAATATTATCGAAGTAAGATTCTATTTTTTGCTAATTTCTGATACATGAATACTTTATGACATCTGGGGCCAAATATTTGAATTGATTTCCCCCAAAATGTTCAATAGGGCATATACTTGAGTTGTTGCTCTTAAACAGACTGATAATTTTGATGTTAAAATAAAGTCACAGCTGCTGAGCCCTGGTGGCATAGTGGTTCTGTGCAGGACTGTGGCCCACAGGGTTGACAGTTCAAATTCAGCAGCAGCTCTTCTGGTGCAAGGCTGGGCGTCCTACTCACACAAGGGCAGTGATATGTATGTATATATGTATGTGTGTGCGTGTGTGTGCGTGTGTGTGTGTGTGTGTGTGTGTGTGTATGCCAGGGTAGAATTGCTTCTTAAAAAAATTAAAAAAAAATAAAGTCACAGCATGCGTATTTGTGCACACCCACAATGTACTTTATTTAGTTTATTTTTTAGGACTTCCTATTGTATTGCTAGGTTCGCTCCCAAAATGTCCCATTATTTTATTCTGTGGAGTAGCTAACATATCTTGTTTAGTACTTCTCATAGCAAATACTTTTGGGTTTTCACTAGGAGCTAGTACCACAATGTATGCAATAGATAATAAAATTTTTATTATTTCTATTATATTATCAAAAGTATTATTGTATTTGCCTATATGGTTTATAAAATAAAAAATATATATTCATGCAACTTTTAATTCCTAAATTTGTCTATATTAAAATGAAAGTCATACCTATTGCCATCAACTCAATTCTAACTCATAGTGACTCTTCTGCCCCTAAACATTCCAAGGCTGTACACCTTAGTGAAGCAGACTATCATATCATTTCTACCAGTAGGACTGGTGGATTTGAACCATGGACCTTATGGCAGTTCAATGCAGACTCCACAGCATTACTACCAAACTCTGAGCTCACTGCCGTCAAGTCGACCCATAGTGGTCTTATTAGCCAGAGGCAATGCATCTTTATGGGAGCAGGCAGCCTCATTTTTCTCTGTAGAGTATTACAGTACTGCTTAATTCAAACACACTGCTGTGGGGTCACTTCCTTTGTTGGTCACTGTGAAACTGCCTGGACTTGATGGCGGTGTGCTTCGTTTGAGAGTGCTGTACTTGGGCTTCTTAAATTTGACTCTTAAGTGCTTCAAATAAATTACTGCAACTGTGTAAAGATCTCTTTCCTCTTCAACCCTAGTTACTTTTTTTTTTTTTTCAGGGCAAGGTGACAGAACTTTGGACACTATTTTGTTTTCTAACCAATATGATAGAAATAAAGTCCTCTCCTTTTATCTGACCCTTTAGCAAAAGCTTATTTTTGATATCTTTCAGCTCCAGGTTCAACATTGTCTGAATATACCCTTACCTTGTTTGTTTACTAGTTTCTGTAGCATTTTCTCACCCTGGTCTACCTAGACCCCACTTTCCTCTCTAAGTCCATACAGTCAAAAACTTCTCTGTTCATAGATGTTTAGTGTGAATACCTGTAGCAATTTGTCATGCTAATTTTAATTGAGTTCCATAGTTATAAATTAAAGCTTTTTAGAATTATATTTGGCAGAGGGCAGCCTTCCTAGAATGAAAAGTATTTCTTTAGATATAGTTGTGCAAGTGAAGTGAACTACTTCTCCTATGTGCAAGATTGGACTGTTGGTACTAAAATTTTAAAGGTTCTGCTTGTGGATTGTAGGAAGACAAATGACACATCTCTGGAAGAGAGGAAAAATAATACTGTAATTCAGTGTCATATTGATAGAAATAGAAACCTTAACCAGTCATCTTTTATTTTGGTCTCAGACAACTAACTATAAAACATAACCCAGATGGCAAAACTATGATAGTAAAGATACAGAAATGACATTTGCTGATTAATTTTCTACTAAGCTTTGCTTCTGCTCTTACATTTTTATACCAGATCTTTTATAGTGTAAGTTACTTACTGATGTATCCGAGGACAGACCCACAGAATGAAAAATGTATTTTGTGGCAGTATTAGATATTGGATTACTTCAACTAACTTTTGTTTCATCATCTTCTTCTCAATGCTTGTTTGAATTGTCTTCTCATTTACTAAAATTATGCTCTAACATAAATTAGGCTCTTTTTTCATTTATTTCTGAATATATTTAAGAAGACATTTTGAATGCATTGTTTTATTTGTCTGCCTTCCCTTATCCGAAGTCAGGAAAGCCTTCAAAGGGAACAGGAAGTTGAGGGCACATTATCCTGTGGTCTCTTGTCTTATTCAATGGCAGCGCTCCTGAACAAATAGTTATAAAGGATAAGTGATTATGTTAGTAATAAGGATGTCAGATTCTTCAAAGTATATTGTATTAGAGATTAGCATTGAGTAAAGTTGTGGCTGTTTGATACTCTTGCCAAAAAAACTGAACTCAACCCCATTGAGTATATTCTAACACATAATCACATTTGTAGAGTTCCAAGATTGAAATGTATCTCATCTTATCTTTTCCATGGAGTGGCAGTGATTTGAGCTTGAGGTTAGTTATCCAGCCTTGACCCATAGCCCCACCAGGTCTCTATCTTGTTAAGAAATTGCAGTAATTATAGTCGCAAGGTTATTAACTTATGTGTCTTATAAATATGGTTAGTCTCGAAGGCTTGAAGAAGTTCGTGAGTTAAATTGGCTAGCTGTTTTCTAATCTAGGCAAAGCCTTCTCTAAATGAAACCCCAAACCTACTGACAGCAAGGTGATTCCAAGTCATCGCAATCCTGTATAGGGTTTCTAAGCCTTTAATTCTTGACCGGAGCAGACAGCTTCATCATTCTCCCTTGCAGCAACGGGTTGATTTAAAGCACCACTTTGTGGTTAGTCATCCAGTGCCGCGCACCCAACAGTTCAGGATTTAGGTCAGATAGGAACACTGAACTAAATACAGCTGTAGCTAAGGATATGACGGATCAAAATCAGAATGTTCATCAATCTTTAAAAATAATGCAGTGTTACACATGCAAAATTTAATTTTTGTCCAGTCTATTTATGGAAAGACGACTTTGCAATAGATTCTAGCCATTCTTTACTCATATTGGAGAGTCTTCTAACCTTTTAACAGCTATCTATTTAGGTCTAAATCTAAATATTCTTTGTGATTTCTCCATTCAGTCCATTTTTTAATGTGATTTGGGACTCCTCTGGTCCAGTTATCATGTGGATTAGTTGATCAAATCATGGAGTGTGCTGGTAAGCCTCAACAGGGGTTTTAAGTTCCTTAACAAACTCGTAGAGATTCACATGTACTTAAAAATATATATTTGCCAATTTTATGTAAATCTAAGTTCATCCAAGGAATAAAAGTCATAGGGGGAAATAAATTTTCAAAGGCATTTCAGGCGTAGGCTCCCTTAACCCCAGTAGAATCTTTGGGGAAGAAAGGGTGTTAAGACTAAATATTTTAGGGCTGACCCCGGTGGCGTAGTGGTTTTGCGTGGGACTGCGGCCTACTGGGACGGAGGTTCAATTCCAGCAGTGGGGCTGCCTACTCCCACCACCGGAGAGCAGTGATGCCCCCCCCCCCCAAAAAAAACTAAATATTTTAGTAGGTGAATCTACAGTGCCATCAGAGAGACTAGGGACAGGGCCTTCAAAAAGAGAAACAGAAGAGTAGCAGCTGGCAATGGAGCCGATGGTCCCAGGATATTAATAGTTGGAAAGCATATCTGGAATTGTGATTTCTTATTGTGCTTGAGTTAATTTTGAGACTTTTTTTCCTTAAAGCACACTCTTCCTCTGATCATGTTATCTAGAAGCTTCAAAACTCTAATCTAAAAAGTGTCTCATTGTTTCTGTTTAATTCAGGAGCCTTTTCTCTCCCTAACTGGTTGTAATTTAGATGACTTAGATAATTCATAAGAACCAAAGTGGCCATCAAATGTCCCCGACTGTGCTTTGTGAGAAAATCCAAGGAAGGAACTCCAAAATAGTTAGCAAACTCATGCGTTTGTCCAAGAGAAGGCCCATCACCCTGCGTGATGGCATTTCTCACCCCCAAAGAGGGTTCAGCCTGGCTCCAAGGTTAGGACTCTAGGCCTTGATGACATCCTGATGGTGACCGCCCCCAGGTTGAGCAGTTTCTTGCTTATCCCAGTGTGTTGGTTGCAGTGGGAGAGAAACGTTTCCATTCCAGTCTGTCACCTGGAATGTATTTTTTGCGTGTGTGCTTATGCCCACTGGCTGGGACTTTAAGGCGCTAACTTTGATTGAAATGGTTGCTGGGGAGAGAAATGAAAGGGGTCAAGGGCCCAATTATTTTAAGGCAAGCTTTCTAATTTGTGCTTCATCTCTTTTAATCGTCATACTAATCCTTAGGAATCGAGGTTTGTGCACAAAATCGAGATTCTGCCTCACAATAGAATGTATGTGTTCATGCTGTTCTTGTAAATCTATCTCTGAAATCACAAACGCCATCTCAAAACCTTTTGTGTATAAACTTTCTCTGGAACAAAGTAAGGATTATTTTGAAAACGGAAACCAAACCAAATAATACCCTTTTGAGAGTTTGCAAATCTACCTTTTTGCCACGGTACTTAATGATGTAGAGGCTAAACAGGGAACATAAAAACTCCTCTTTGGCTTATTTTGTAAGTATTGCTCATTCATGGTTCAAGTCTCAGTGTATTTGTTTTCACAGATGAGAAGTTTCCTTACCTCTTCTTAAGCTTAGCTATGGAAAGCACGTTTTTTAGAAACATCTTGACCTACATTGATTGCTAAGTCAAATTTAAAAGAGTTTAGGAGTTTCTTTTTATGTGTTCAAGATTAAAGGGAGAAAGACTTTATTTCAACAAATAACAGACTATTACTATGGACTTAAATATTTCAACATGAGCTCTGAAAATGATTATTGGTAGCTCCTTTATTTAGATCTTCCAGATACTTGTGGTGATTGCGTTAGGGATAGCCAACTCCCAGGGCTAATTTGAAGCATCAGAATGTAGCATGCATACATATTCTCTTCAGGTCGGTGCTCTCTGAAATTCTAGTTTTTTTTTTTTTTTTTGGTTTTTCTTTCCTATGTACAGTCTACATTATAATGGAATCTCTTAGGTCTCCATCTCCCCTTTGGATCATATTTATTGTTTCCTCGACTCCTATGTTTGTATTGATTGATGTTCTGTTGTTTATCAGACAGCCGCGATTTCATTCTGAAAACATTTGCAATTGGATGGTGCTCTAGTTGTTTCTCATGCAAAGGCAGCCCTAAAGTACCCAATATTTTCAGCCATGTTCCATCATAAAGTAGACCCTTTCTTCACTTAAGCAGCTGAGAAAGCTGAACTGTGGGGTATTTTTGTAGCAAAAGGTTTTGTAATTGGATGCATTGATGTTTTATCAAAATAATATTTTTTGATGTGTTTGTGGTTGGTGAACAACCTATATGTATCACCATGACATTATTACGATAGTGTCTGTGTGTTCTTTCACCATCATCAAATCAGTTCTGACTCACAGTCATGGTCTATGTCACGGTAGAACGACTCCAGAGGGTTTCTGAAACTGCCCCTCTGTGAGGGAGTCGATATGTATGCTACAAGAGGCTAAATTAAAAAAAATGAAGTCACTGAGGCTCCCAGTCATACCTGCACAGGTTTATTCCACACCAAACATGTTTCCACATGTCTCTGCCATCTGTGAGTGGCTGCAGGCAAGTTCTATTTTTAATAAACATTAAACATGAATAAAAATAAACATTCATCTCATTCAAACGCAACTCACTGCCCTGGAGTTGGTTTCAGCTCACCATGACCCTAGAGGACACCAGGGGACAGCTCCTGTGAGTTCTAGGGGTTGTAAATGTTGACAGGAACAGAACATTCGGATTTCTCCTTCTGAGGAGCTGGCAAGTTCAAAAGGCAGCCCAGCCTGAAACCCCTGTGCCACTGAGGTCCTGTCAAAACAACAGCAACTCCCTAGGAGATCTGCTTGGTTAACCAATTCCATGCAGAGGTCAGCTCTAAGGTAATGCCGACTAAGTTTTGAGATCCGACAGGGGGACGAGGAATTTTCTTTAAAGGATATAAGATGTTCACTGGGACTTACTTAATGGGAGAAGTTTTTTACAGGGGTGAAGTAAGGTCAGAAAAGTGGGCACACGGAATCCCCCCCTTCAAAATCAAATAGGTGCTTGATCGTTTTTTTGAGCATAGCAAAGGATGTCTTATGAGACGCCCATTGGGAAACCTTACCCTATCCCCCCTACAGCCTTGCCTTTGCCACTTTAGACTTATTTATGTCCTTTAAACTCATAAGAATAACACTTGAAGTTGCCCAAATGGCCATGTTGACCTAGGGTAAATTGAAGAGTACGGAATTTGGCGGGGGGTGGGGGGTGGTGAAGGTTTTAGAGAGGAAGAAGTGGTGATAGTTGAAATGATAAGAAACAATAGTGTCACCTTATTTTTTTAATTGCAGTTTTGACGATTCTGTTGAAAGGATAGACCTCTGTGCAGCTGCGTCTGCATGCATACTTCCATACACACGCACTCTCATAGTTATCCAGTCATTTTTTACACACGGCGACACGTCGCATTAGAGTAGAAATGCCCCGTAGGGTTTTCTTGACTCTAATCTTTATGGAAACATTCCATCAAGCTTGCTTCCTGGCCCCATCCCCCAGTGTCTGGTTTCAAACTGCCACCCTTGCATTTGTAGCTGCTTACAAACCAGTTGAACTGCACAGGCTCCTTACATTTGTGAGAGAAAGCAAGACCGTCTGAAAAGATGCCGCAGCGGCACCTGCTCTTGTGGCAGATCTTCCCTGGGTCTCTCATGATTCAGACTGTGAGGTCATGACAGGAATGAACAGACCAGACCTTTTGAGCTATGGGTTGTCTTTTGTTTAGGGCATCTTAAAAAACATTATTGATTTTAAATGCAAGTTCAAAATCAATTCTACCTAAAGTAGTTGCCGGTATATGGCTAGAGGACATCTGTAAGAATGTTTAGGGCCAAGACTACCTGTGCAACAATTTGATTGAGCATTCCCATGATCCAAGAAATGTGATGTGTTGCTATAAGTCTTGGAGGTGCTAAGGATAGAGAAAATCTGAAATTTGAGAGGGTTTTTAGATGAAGAATTGATTAGGGCTTGATTATATGTTTTAACTGCCTTCCATATTTAGTTGGGATATAATTAGAAATTGTTCGCTTTCCTCACACCCCCCCCCCTTGTCTTTCTCCTTCATGCAGCTTTCAGATGCTTAAATGCAGAAGTGTTCCCCTCCTTTGTCTGTTTTGTCTGTGTATTCTTATGACTGCAAATACGAGTTTATTTCTCACTCAAGGACTAAATAAATAAGCAATCAATAGCCAATGACAGTTAGGAAGCCTTCAGTTTTAGAGAGTGTTCCCTCCCTCGCCCCCTGCCCATGCTTTTACTCATGGCATTTTCACACTTGAAAGTCTCAGAAGTGAACCCTTACTTGAATCATTGGTCAAAACCAAGCTGGCCAGCAGGGTCTGATGTAGCAAGCTCTCTGACACTTGTCAGCTAATTCTTACTTGAAAAAGCAGATTTCAAATTGGCCAGGCCTGTGAGGGAAGTGAGAGTGATGGACAGAGATGGCTCCTGTTGCCTCTCAGGAATGTGTGTGTTTGGATAAATGTTTGCATGTGCACAGAACAAAACATTTGAAATTTTGACATTTTCACAGAGATAGTCAATTCATTCTATTGAGATCTTCTGGGGCCTATCAGAAGAAACTAGGCCTCACAGCAGTATTTAAGCATTCAAAGGAAGTAATTATGTTTTCATGATTTCTAAATTAGCTCGGGAAAATTATCTGGAACTTTCTCAAGGGAGAGTCATTTTATTATGTCAACACAGTTTTATAAGTTAGGTAAAAATGCACTAGATACCACATCTCATTTTTCCCTTTGAGGCAAACCTATTAACAAGAAACTCCTAATATTACAATATGTGTTTTCTCCAACACATTGGAATATTTTCCAGTCCTGACTTTCAATGGAATTCAGGTAATTTGTGGTTGGTTTAAGGAATACGTCAAATATAGGTATTACCCTTAATAAGCTTAAATTTTAGTTGGCAAAATTAATAGCAATTCATTTATACAATCAGTTTTGAAATTATAATGACAATTTCTTGTGACTGTCGCCCAAGGACACATCCCAGACAACTTTCAAAATAGAATCAGGTGAATGGGTAAAAAAGTGCTATAGCCCATTTCAGTTTCTTTCCTTCTAAAATGCCATTCCCAATTTTTATGTTCCACGACATGCTGAATAATTTTCTCCTGTTCATCTTGAATTTGGACACTAGCATCATTCACAGTGCCTGACTCCCTTTACTGCTAAGATCCAATATCGTCCAGGTGACTTACTTCAATGGCTTTTTGGAAATCCGAAGAGTACACTTCCTTCACCTCCCCCCACCCCCCCGCCCTGCCTGAAAAGATGGCTGTGTTCTTCTCATTTTACCTGCCCACTTCTACGGTGGAATTTATATTGTAATATCCTATAACAGTTGCATATATCTTCTTGAGCATATCACTCACAAACGAAAAACTCATTTCCATTCATTTTGTACATGTTACTCTTGCTTGAATTCTGTCATCACTCCTATGGCAAGTTTGAGTTCAGTCCCTCACACCGTATGAGTATGTCTTCTTCCTGATTCAACCGCTTGTTTATCATGTCAAAATCTGATGATCATTTTTGTGATCTTTTTTTTATACTTATTTCTATAGATGCCCTTTTTAATGTTGTTCTGTCTGCTTTTTCTTGATTGAAAATATGTTATATTAATAGTGCATAATGTCATAGGCTGAAATTGCATTGGTTGACAACTTCTGATGGACCCTAAAGACTTCTGGAGATGGAAATATTGTTGTTTGTTTTGTTTAGCATCTTTCAAAATTCTTTCTGACTATGATGTTATCTATGAACTCCATGTTTTGCCAGCCCATCTCTGAAACAAGAGAGCTGCAATTAAAATATCAGAAAAAAAATGTTTCATGAACACTTAGAAGCTTCCCTGATAAAGTTGAGAAAATTGAAGCGATAAAACTTCCTTATCTGCCTATCCTACAAAATTTCCCACATCTTCATAAATTCTTTTTCCAACTCACATGATTTAAAAGGCAGAGAATCTCTTCTGTTTATTATTAATCCTGTCTTCTCCCATCTCACCCAGTTATCATTTTGCGCTCTCATGTACATTTACACACACCCCGTCAAATAGAATCATCTTCATTCAAATACATACGTGGATAACAGTTTCTCTTGCCCTCATCCATCTTCACTCAAATTTCTGTTCATTCAGTAGGCATATTTCATGTAGGAGATTTATACGTAACTCCCCATTTCCACTCAATCATCCAGCATGCTTTCCCACCTCTTATTCCACAAAGTCAGTTCTTTCATTTGCCATTCGTAGTTTTATTGGGGATATTTTATTCTCCATTTTATTTGGCATTTAAATTGCATTTGGTGCTACAGAAATTATCTTTCATGATTTCCCCTCCCTTCCTTTCATGAGTTTTTAAAGCTCCAATATCTATTTCTTCTACATTTTTTTTTTTAGGCATCACTGCCCTCTGGTGGGAGTGGGAGGCCCAGCCTTGCTCCTGGAGAGCTGCTGCTGGAGTTGAACCACCAAGCCCATGGGCTGCAGTCCCACACACAGCCACTATGCCACCGGAGCTAAGCCCTGTTCCACATTTTTACACAACTTTCCCTTCTCAGTTTTCTCTTTCTTTTATTGCAGGGTCATTTGCCACAAAAAAGTATATGAAAAAAAAGAAAAAGGAAAGAAAACCTGGGATAGATCTTGAGAAACTGTAATATTGAAAGTTCATGTCATAGAGAAAAGCTCATTATATTTAATGATGCTCATATAGTTCATTGTTTCATTCATTCATCAGTCATTAGTATCATTTATTTAATATCTTCTGAGTATTGTCAAGTCCTATGAGTAAGGTTTATAGACACAAACTTAAGTCAGTCAGGATTCCTAACAATGTAATGAGGGATACAAAAATATGTGCTTTAAATGAGCACTGATATGTTTCTGTCCATAGCTTTAGTCACTTTTGTGTATGTTAGAGGTGACTAGTTGTACATTGAGAACTCAGTATGAATTTTGAAACTCAGAATTTGAAAGCCAATGACTAATTGATTTTTTACTGTGCATTAGCAACTCCATGCTTAACCACTCAAATCATAAGAACAGCAATTTAATTATGTTTTTTGGGCTAAAATATTAGTCAGTTCTATCCCCTTGGCCCCCAAATTAGATGTGGGAATTAATTTTCAATGGGAAGGAGGAGATTGTGGGAAGAACCTTCCATTTATAATGTATCCTTTGTATATGTTTTCTTCCCCAGAAGGCAGCACTTTTCAAGGTAGAGTACTTCCAGGTGCCAGTCCCTGGGATGTTTCCTGTGCAGATCACCTCTGATTCCCCTGGAATGCATATTGGAAGTGTGCAATATTTTGCATAAACTACCCAAATAGACACAATCGAAGATGGTGAACTCAGCAAATACCCGATGTTCGAGTGTCATTTCTTAGCATTATGATATTCTGTAATGAAATCAAAGGTGATTCCATTTTAGTTTTCTAGTGTCCGCCCAACTTTTTAATTATACAGTGTTCCATATGTCATTTAATACACATCATGAGGACACACAAACTGAAATGAAAGAAATTGGTTCCAAACAGATTTGCCATCTGGGTGAGTCTGACTTTAGAACCCTGTAGAACAGAATAGAACTGCCTTTGTAGATTTCCCAAACTGTAAATCTTGATGAGAGTAGAATGTATAACACCGAGCCATAAAGTATATCCTGAAAGTCATGTCTCCTTGCTCAGTTTTTCCTTTTATTTGACATTCATCTGCATGTATTTAATTGAGTCTCACTAGAGACTAAAGTTGTCCTTGTTTCTTAGGGCCTGCAATATTTGTACTTAAATTCAACTTTCCTCTACTTATTTAGTTAATAATCCAAGAATGTTGCTGGAGTAGCAAAAATTTGATTAGAATCATCACCTTCACGATTTCAGGTAATGGAGTGAAGTGGAAACAGCATGAAAAGCAGAGCCCATTCATTCTGCTCTCAGGCTGGCCTCCTGGATGGGCTAGTGCTGACAGCAGGGATGGCTTCCATTGCCCTCTTCTTCCGGAAAGCACTGGCTGACTACTTGACACCAAGCATTAGCTCTGACCTGAGCATTAGCCCAAGCAAGCTTTTTGTAATTAAGCCATTGAGATTTGTTTCCCCTGACTGGACAGAGAGTTTTACAAGGTGAGGTCTCTGTTGAAGTGATAAAGCTGATTAGATCCTTAGCAGTAAAGGAATCTGATCTTAGAAATTTCCTCTAGCGTTCGTTAATGAGGCAAAGCCAACACTTTGCCAGGAAAATGAGGTCACTAAAAGAGAATCAGTAACCCCCACCCCCTTTAATAAAAATAAACACAAAAGCCCCGATCCTTTCTGCCTCTTTTGAAATCAAGGCCTAGATCCCTTGTACTGAATAAAGCTCAACTGAAATGAACAAATACAATTTTTCTCAAGGGGGCTATAATCTTGTTTAAACTCATCACCTATGTGAAACAAAGGAAGAGAATCACTTCAAGCAAGTCAAACTAAGATGCTCCTAAAAGTTGAAATAAACTATTGAATGCTAATTACAACAAAATTAAAAGAAGCAAATTGATTAGTTAAAGAGATGCAATGTGTTATCCATACAAATGTCTTCTCTTTAATTTTTTTCAATAATAGTTTTCTCACTTAAAATTTTTTTATATAGCTTACTTTTCTTTGAGAGACATTCTATGAAATAAAACATATTTTTCTGGGGGACATGTACACAAAGCTCACTTACTAGCACTGTAGGAAAACAGGTCTTTTGGCTTGTATGACATGTTTGCATAAATTATATTTAATCCTCAAAAATACTTTGTAATACCTACTGTATTGTATCTGTTTCTTGGAGTTGGGACTTGACTTGTTCATGTGGGATTCCTCAAGGAATTAGTAAAACAGAGAGTCAGGAGTCAAACTGAACTTTGTTCAGCCCTAGGAAAGTAACTTGTACCGCAATGGACTCATGAGATTTATTTTAGCATTTCATTCTCTCGCTATTTCTTGCTAAGCTGTTGGTAAGCAATTCAGAACGTGTCATGATAAGTGTGCACTCACAGGGAATCTACCTGCAGAAATGTAAGTCGTGCATGTACACAACGTTGTTTTCTCTGGCTATCTAGTTCATCATTAAGCGTTTCTCTTCTCACACATACCTTGCCCCATTTCTTCTGAAATTGAACTTATGCCACTGAAGCCAACTATCATGAAAGACTAACATGAAAAGGAAAAAAAGTAGCATAAGAGGAGGTTTTGTGGAAAAAGAGATGAGCAAGCCCGTCCTCTCCTGTCCCCTTGGGGAAGGGACTGGGCTGCATGTGAGTCTATCAGATGAGTGTGGGAGTGCCCATAGAGCCTGTCATTTTTGCTGCACAATGTGTTCTCGGTGTACTATTTATGATGACTTAATGGTAAAGGTTCTTCAGAGATAATAATTGTGCTTCTCTATTATCAGAGTTAAACAATTGAAGAACACATTAGTTCTTGAGGGAAAATTCTGGCGTGTAGTCCAGGTTCTGCTACTTGCTAGTTGTTAAGGATTGATCCCATTGTCTGTCCTTTTGTTTATTTGTTCTGATTTTTTTTTTTTTTTATTTTGGTGAGGGGCATCACTGCCTCTGGTGGTCGGGGGCGCTACCCTGTGCTGCTTCTGAGAGCAGCCGCTGGATTTGAACTGTCAAGCCCACGGGCCACAGTCCCGCACTTAATCACGTTTGTTCTGATTTTTAAGGGATATAAACACAACTTACATTGTGGTCATTATGATGATTAAATAAGTTTATATTTGAGCTTATGTGTATGTACACATATATACATATGATATGTACAAAGCATGTTATATTCTTAATTAGTCCAGGCAGTGAAGCTTCTGCCCATCATATAGTCATACTATCACTGAGTGTTACTAGATAACATGACTATCTCTACTTGAAACTCATTTACATTTTTCTTGACTTCCCCATCTAAATTGATTTTTTTGCAAAGTTTTATAAGAATCCTGCTGCCACATTGATTAAGTGCTTTTGATTAGTCAAAAGACTGGCAAGTCAATTGCACCAACAACTCCATAGTTTCTGAGACTTTTCATCTTTATGGGAATAGACAGCCTCTTCCATGAAATGACTGATGGGTTCAATCCACTGTCCTTGGGGTTAGGAATTCAATGCTTAGCCCACTACACCACCAAGGGTCCTTCTACAGTAGGAAGACAGGACAATTTCATTTTGTAAAACAGATTTTCAGCTTTGAAAAGAATATGAGCAGTTGCACTTGGTCTTTATTTTAATTTATTAAGTAGGAGTTAATGCATACATCATTCTACAGTTTAATCACAGCAAGCAGAATTATGCAATTGCAATCACAATAAGTTCCCAAGCATTTCCTCTTACCTCCTCACCCCAACCCCCATGGTCTTATAATGTCGCTATGAGCTACAAATGACTAGATGGCCATTGGTTTAGTGTTTTCAGTTTATCAGTCTACAATGAAATATCCAATTTTCCACATTTCCAATTTGCTGTTCTACTTTGGCACAATTGCAGCAAGATTTGCTCTTCTCACTCAAAGTAGAACCCTAGCCTAAGTCCAGAATCTGTACTTGGGGAAGGAAAGCCTCTGAACTCGTCAGATCAAATTGAAGAGTCTCCCTGCCAGTGTAAGTGTGCTCATCTAAAGACCTTGAGTCACACAACTGTCGAATGTCTTTAAGTTAGGATTTGTAATTTGTTGGACTCTTTCCATCCTGTGAGTAGTGTTGAGATGTCTCAAAACAAGACAGCTAACCTGAAGAAAAATCTACTCTCTATTTCTTAAACTCCTCTCTTGAGGGGCCAGACCTCTGGCATTTCTCTTCTTTTCTTGACCTTTACATATTAATCTCTTTGTTTTCTTGACTTTACTCCCCGGTTTGCTTTCTTTTCATTCTGATGTCATCCCACTAATATCCATCTCATGTCTATGATGTTCATTTCCAAATCTACGCTTTTATTTTTGTTACCCCTCCCTTTTCATTTAGATGAGGAGCCGTGGTGGTTACATTTGGTAAGTAGAAAGCCTCTTCTTCTGCAGAGTGAATCGAACTGCTGACCTTGCAGTCGCAGCCCAAAGTGCATACCACTACACCCCCAGGACTCCTGTGACTACATTTTTGACTGTTCACCACAAGGCCAGCAGCAGTAGCAAACCAGCGGCTGCTCCCATAGAGTCACAGTCTCGGAAACACACAGGACTGGCTCTATCACTTCCTATAGGGATATTATGAGTTGGGAATTGACACATTAACACCCAGTTTCTCTCAGATATAGCTATGCTATTATCTTCTAAGGTAGTGGTATCTCAACCTTTGCAAAGCTGTGACCCCTTAATGTTGTGGGACTTCAAACCATAAAATTATTTTCATTGCTGCTTCGGAACTGTAATTTGGCTACTGTTCTGAATTGTAGTGTAAACATCTGGTGCAGGATGTATTTTCATTTTTTGAATTGAACATAATTAAAGCATAGCGATTAATCACAAAAACTGTGTAATTCTATATTGCGAAATATGTATTTTTAATTACAAATAAATGGAATTTTGTCTTGAAGCTTGGTGTGGCATGGGTAACAGTCTTAATAATATAATAACAGTAAACTACATTGCTACATTTTGCAACGTTGTGTGTAAAAAGCCAACGTCAGGGTCAAGGTTGAGATAGTTTGCTTCTCACCAGATCAGCACATCTGCATGTGGGCAGATAGAGGGGCTGTGTCTGCGTTCCTAAGACAATTGGAAGCATGTGTTTTCCAATGGTCTTAGCTGACACCTGTGAAAGGATTGTTCTACCCCCAAAGGGGGTAAAGGTTCTCCCTCAGAAGATAATAGCATATAGTCTTCTGATTGTATCATAGGTAAGTCTGATCTGAAGTGTTCTTAGCTTACTTCACTATCTTCATGCCCCAGTTAGTGCTTCTTTGTGGGCCGGAAGGAGCCATGGTGTCAAAGTCACCAGTGTCAACCCACCGGCCACTCTGTAGGGCAACGGTGAGGTTTTCTGCTTAGATAACCTTTTACAGGCTTGAAAACCCAAAGAGGCACTTCTGCTTTGTCCTGTGGGCGGCTAGCTATGAGTTGAAATTGATTCCACAAGTTTGGTTTTAGGTTGTTTCTTATGACATTACCTAATGATGGCAGGCTCTATCTCGTGGCCTAAACCAGAGATCAGAGTTATCCTGCATATCACTCTTTAACTCCTCTGGGCTTAGGAGTCAGTAAGTTCTAATGTCTCCAGATTTACCTCTCTTATCTTCTGCCCTTTTACTTTTGATCACTCTATCTCCATTGTAACTAGAGTACTTGTCTATTTCAGATCTGTAGTTAACCCATTCATACAGCCAAATGCTGGTCTCCTTGACACATTTGGTTTTACGGTTACTTTAACTGTTAACTTCTAGTGTTTTGTTGTTAGGTGTCAGTGAACTGATTCTGACTTACATTGACTCAGTGTACAACAAACAAACACTCCCTGGCCCTGAGTGTTTCTCATAGTCATTGTTATGTTTGAATCCACTCTGGCAGCCCTGATGTTAATCCAGCCCCCAGGTGCTCAGCCAGAATTGCCCTTGGATTTGTGGAAGGGATGGCAGTAGTACTTCATCACCCTCAGTACAATCTCCACTGCATCTGCTAATATTTGTTGTAAAATGCTTGCTCCAATAATATTTCATTTCTCTTCCGAATAAACGAGTCTGTGGTCAAATAAAACTTGGAAATATGCTGAATGGTAAATCATTCTCTTGGAAATTGTAGCATGTACTATTAAACGAAAGGGTAGAGGAAGTTCTGGTCAGAAATGTAACCACAAAGTACATAAAAGAAGCATACATTTAATAAGGAATTTTTGGCCTGCCATCTATTAATATAGGAATAGTGACAGAATATCCCCTTGACAAAAGTGGACAGGAAGAAAGGTACCTTGAGAGTCCTTTGGTTTGTTTTGAATGCCTAACTCATCCCAGAGGCTATCAATGTTTAATTGTAGTTGCTTAAAAATTGTAGGAGCACCTTTGTCTCAGTAATTTAATTGTTGTTCAAATATTTCTGCTTTCCGGTGACAGCATTTGGAAAGTAACACTACCAAATACATTTTAGTTCTTATAGGAGAAAAACCTAATTTAATTTTCTTTAAGTGAACTGTAGCCAATCTCCTTCCTCGGTGGAAATTCCCTACAAATGATTGTTCTAAACATTTTCTGTTTCTTCCTGACAGGTAATATTTGAAGCTGAAGTCTCAGGAGGGAGAAGTGGTTATATTGCCATCGATGACATCCAAGTGCTGAGTTATCCTTGTGGTAGGTTGTGATTAAGAATTGTATTTTTCTCTGTTTTTGCAACACTTGTCTTACACTGGCAATGACTGTTGACTGTTTATCATTTGGACATGCCTGTTGGACATGCATGTTGTTACTCCTGACCTTCGGTTCAATTTTTTAGCTTTTATGTTTTAAAGGAACACAGATATTATTTAATTCTGAATCAAGTAATTTTTAGACTCATAACTAGCTATACATGTGTCAAAGGAGTCTTAAATTATTTAATTATCGAGGACTAATATAATATCACTGCAGTTCTACAAGGACTTTTTCCGCCTTTAATTATTATTATTATTAAGTTGTCAAGGAAAGCAGAGGTGAGCAATGAGAGTTCAACTGACAGGAAATTCTAAAAAAGTTCCTCTAAGTTTATCTGTGAAACTGAGATTTGGGGTGTTGTGAAAAGAAACAGCTCAATTTATTCCTGTTTTTTTTGTCTGAGTTTTTTTTATGTCATTTATTAATACATAATTGTCCAAAAGGGAGAAAGCAAACAAAACAAGAAACAGAGATTACTAATCACATAGTTATGTTATGCCCTTAGATGCACATTGTTGATCTTCAGATGGCATGACTAAATTTGTTTTTATATTGCATCCCCTGGAAAACAAATATTGCATGCATTCATTAGTTTCACACATAAAACAGCTGGCAGAAATTCACACATTAGCTATATCTCTCAAAGGCAGTGTTTTATAGGGCTCTTGAATTCTGGTTGATCTGTGCAGTCTTGCTCCCTGGAGGAATTCTATCTACACATTGTAAGCAGCATGGCCAGGGGGCAGCATGTGATGGGCAATCACTGTATTCCTGCTGAGTGACTGACAAACTCCAGCACTCATTAGAATCACCTATTGGCTTAAGGAATGGCAGATGGCTTGGCCCCTCCAGGAAGTCTGGGTGGGTGGAAGAGAATTTAGATTTCTATCAAGTTCCTGGAGCCACTAGGTGGTGAAGAGGAGGGCACACTCAGATGCTAATCAGGAGGTTGGTGCCAAAAGCCCACAAGAGGCATCTGAGACTGAACATCTGCTTCAGAAAACCCAACGGAACACATTTCTGCATTGCAACACAGGGGGTCACCCGAAGTTGGCGTGAACTAGCCAGCGGCTGGAGTCTCTAACAAGATCCCAGGTGATGGCGATGCTACTGGTGTTGGATATGATTTTTCTAACACACACTCTGATTCAAGTAATCCCAGAAGTGACGCCTCAGAGAACGATGTAGCGTTACAAATTACTATGTACATTCCAAGTGGTATTTTCTGAGAATAAGCCTGCTTCAAAGTTCAAGTGTATTTTTCAGGAGTTTGTGGGGTTTTTTTTCCTATCGATTACCGGTCATTCAAGGGAATTTTGTCTCTATTGTTCATTTCCATCTCTTAAAAATACATGCGAAATCAAAGAAAGGTTCATATGAGTCAACAGATGAAAAAATATTTGAGTATATTAATTGCAGTCAGTGTAATGTCGTCCTCCCTTAGCTTCTCTTTCAATGACCGATGTTTAAGTTCCCTTGTTTTATTATCTTTTCCTTAGAACACACAAGAGACTTTAGCTTTAAAAGGTAATAGGGGAGAACACCAGCTGGGCGGGGACCTGTTGACTGCAGTCCCCACTTTTTGCTGGCATCATGTTTTGGGTTAACTTTTCTATAAATGAATACAAAATGGTTTTTAAGTACAACTAAGGTGATAATGTATAAGAGAGGAATGAAATTAGTTTTTAAAAGAATCATATGGTTACAACTACTGAAGGTTTATGAAATAATAAGAAAATAAAGAATTTTTAGCTGCTTAAATTACAGATAACTAGTTCTAGAAACATAAATGACCTTCTTTTAGAATAACTATGTTTGTATTATATTTATATAGTTTTTTGCAGTTTGTGCCTCTAAGTAAGTCCTTTGTGCTTGATTTGATTTGTGATCGTTTAATTATCACCCATAGGCAGCATGGTATGCCAGACAAGGGTGGCCACTGAGTGTTCACTCGGTATATAGGAAGCAGTGCTTTAGCAGCTATGGGGAAATAAACAATAATGCTGATTGTGAAAAGAAGAGAGTGTGAAAAAATAGTCATTCCTTGTGTGAAGAAAACTCATATTTTATGTTTTCAGTGAAAGGTAAAATGATTAAAAACATGATTCTACTAAGAAAAGAAACATGTATGTTTTCTTTGTGTCACAAAATAATAATTATATATCTATATCCATATCTATATCTCTTCCTGCACAGATAAATCTCCTCATTTTCTGCGTCTTGGGGATGTCGAGGTCAATGCAGGACAGAATGCTACGTTTCAGTGTATTGCCACTGGGAGAGATGCTGTACATAACAAGTTATGGCTCCAGGTAATGCAAAGTTGGTAACTGGGACACAGGATGCGTTCAATATAAAGACAATTCACTCATGTGTTTTTGGTGATTTCATGCTTTGATTTTACACTCTGTGTGTGTGTGTGTGAGAGAGAGAGGAAGAGAGAGAGAACATATAGAGCTGTTTGTCTTTTAAGTGAGTTTGATGTGATTGAATACAATGAAATCTGTCTGAAATTCCCTTTTGAAAATATGAGTAAAAATAGAACATATAAATCTATAGTATTTTTATTAATCTGTAGTGAAACCTAGTGATTCTCTAATAATGTTATATATAAACTATTAAAATTATTTCTCTAAACCCTTTGGAAATAAGATGAAAAATGAAAGGCATTTTAAAATTTAATAATAGTTTGAACATTTAATTTACAAGAGCGTAATTCTTAATTAGAAAATGTCATCCTCTGACATTTCCCTCCCCCTAAAATATTTGAGGCAACCCTTGGGAGTATTTCAGAAAATGGGCATTGTTAGTGAGCCAATCACAATGTTTATAATTCACATAAATGGGGGTTGACAAGATTGGAACTAAATATAGTTACCTTGTACTTACTAACTTCTCAATAAGCACACATCTAATTCATTGATATTTAACATACATGTGGGTCAAAAGTAAATGCTCAATAAATGTACATTTAGCTCAGTACTTTTGAAAATGAGGGAGACCCACCCCAAGGACCTATATAGCGATCCTGGGGAGGCTGCCAAAGCAAACACTGCTCACACGTTATTCTGGATCATGGTCTGCACCTCACACATTTGTAATGGTCTTAGAGTCGCTGAGTTATTTTTCTGAAAAGGAGGGGACAGGCCAAATAAGTTTGGGAGCTTATAATACAAATAAAGGTCTTAAAAAACCAAGAGTTATGACTCTTATGTCATAAGAGGATGTACACAGCTCTATATGGCAGTACTATAAATGAGGAGGAACTTGGGAAGCACCAAAAGGAATTCTAAACTTAGAGAGCTGAACTCTGACAACTACTGAACTAAATATTTAAAGTTAGATCATAGGTCGCCACTAGAGTCTTTTCGCAACTCGTGTGGCTCTTCCCCACATACCAATGAGAAAAGGCACTTAATTAGTTAAAATTTTAAATTCCTGGGAATACCAATGGAGACCAAAAAAAAATTAATTCTAAGATTAGTTTCTTAAAAATTGACGTGATTTATTTCACCATTTCACTAGCGTGATGAAATTAGTGTTGAGTGTAATCATTAGTTTGTAGGTGGTTAGGAGTAGTGACAATAGTGAATGATTATTGAAATAATCCCTCCTAGCACAGTGTTTCTCAACCTTCCTCATACCACGGCCCTTTAATACACTTCCTCCTTGTTGTGGTGACACCCACCATAAAATTATTTTTGTTTCTACTTCATGACTTTAATTTCACAACTGTTATGTATCAGGCAATCCCTGTGAAAGGGTTGATTGACCCCCAAAGGGGTCGTGACCCACCGGTTGAGAACTGCTGTCCTAGAATGACTAATAGTACCCTAGGGGTCATATATGAATTATATATGCACACATCTACATAGGCCTACACTGACACGCAGACACACTGCGTGACACTGACACACACACACACACACACATATGAGTTCTGTTGCTCTACCTAATTCCCACACAGAAATCCCTGTGAGTGTTTTAGCAGCTATAATTTATAGAAATCAAATTGTTGCTGATTTTCGTAACTTATCTGATGTCCGTTTAACAAGATACTTGTTAAAGGTTGAAAACTCCTTAAAGGTTTTCAAACATCTTGAGAACAGGTTTTATCAATACACCAGTGCTGACAGGAGCCCTGGCTGCGTGGTGGTTACCCGGTGGACTGGTAACCTGCAGCGTCAGCAGTTTGAAACCACTGGTCAATCTGCAGGGGAAGCACCGGCATTTTTACTCCTGTCCAGAGCTGTAGTCTTGGAGCAGTTCTATCCTGCCCCAGACGGTCACTGTAGTCAGCATCCACTCATGGCAGTGAGCTTGACAACCGGTCTGACTTTTTTTTTTTTTTTCTCATATGAAGCCATCATCGTAGAGGGTGTATTGTAAGCCATTTCTCTTTGAGCTATAAAAGAGCAGTTTGGGCACAGGGCATCTCGGCTTGCTTCCCTGTGCCCCACTGCATGAAGCTCACTAGTCATTATCCAGAAGGTGAGATGAGACAAAGACTTCTTCCCAGAGCCAACCCGGAATGAAAGCCTTCCTAAGAGTCAGTGCCCTAAGTTTAGGATGTAGCCTTCAGAACTGTGGGTGACGCAATAGGTTAAGCTACCAACAGACTGCCAAAAGATTAGTGGTTTATACCCAAGCAGCCTGCGTTACTTTGGGTAGAGTAGAGACACAAAATTCATAAACACGCATATTTATATAATGGAGATGTGTTAGTCCGGGTAGACTAGAGGAACAAATTTCAAAGACAAGCATATAGATATAAGGAAAGGGTTTATATACAAAAGAAATGTGACACTAAGAAGGCATCCCAATCCAGTCCAGTGCAAAGTCATAAGTCCAATATTAGCCCATATGCCTGAAATCAGTCTATAAAGTCTGCTTCCGACTCAGGAAGTCACAGGTAAGTGGGTGAAGAATTCTGGCGCTGGCAGGGGTCTCCCCATGGCTCCTCGCTTCCAGGGCTCAGGTCCATCAACAGCATGCCACTCCAGCTTCAGAGGTCTGTCTTCATTAGGGAAAAGCCATGTGGTCTTTCCGCTGCCTCCTCCAACTTCTCAGAGGCTGCATCTTGTCTTTTCCGTGATTAATCGTCTCTGAAACTAACTCCCAACAACTGGGGAAGATAGGGTCTCATCTTCACAAGGGAAATATTGGGAGATTTCCCAGGAGTCTCAGGTGAAAGCCATGCCCACATAGAGGCCTCATTGGCTACTCAATGGCTATCTCCAGATTAACAGGGTAGACTGCACCCCTACATTTCAGTCATAAAATTAACATAAGCACATGACTGCCACAGGAGAGATTAATATACAAGAGCAATTGAACATTGAGAAAACATCCCAATCAAGTCCAGTCCAAGGTCATAAGTACGATATTAGCCCATATGTCAGATACCAGTCTATAAGTTCTTTTCAGGCTCATGAAATGCATGGAATGGTGCCCAATGTAGAATGACCACAAGCCAGTGGGTAGGCTGTCTTTGAATCCAGTGGTGTAAGCATTTCAGTGCGGGCAGGGCTCTCCACATGGCTTCTCTCGGTCCAGGTTTCTGGCCGTACCAAGGGTAGGTTCATATGACTTCTCCTCAGGGACGTCTAATAGGGGACTAGCCAGGTCAGTCCCAGGTCTCCAAGGGAGTGAGCATTGTCAGTAGAAAATGTCCAAGGAAGTGAACTGGGATCGTATCTCCTCCAAGAAGGAATGACCACATTTCCCAGAATTCTCAGGAGAAGGGCATGCCTCCACAGAAGTCTCATTGTCTATCTCCAGACTGACAGGCTAGACTCCACCCCTACACTCTTAATTCTCAAATTGACACCAGAGTAGGTGATTGCCACAGAGCCACAGATGCTCCCTGGGAGACAGATGTGACACTCTGCTTCCTGCAGCCCGGAAACCCCACAGGGCCACTTCTGTTTTGCTAGGTAGGGTCACTGTGAGTTGGAATCAACTCGATGGCAGCGAGTTTAAATAATAAGAAAAGGCATTTTTGTTATAACAGCACAGTCAAGCCATTTCCACAACATGAAAATAAATGAGACCTTTTTTGTTCACTGTGATTTTGGTTCTTTCTCTACATATATAGAAACATGTAACAAATCTCTCATTTTTGAATAGTGTATTATATCATTATTAGCTAGTTTTATTAGCTAGTATCAGAGCTTTCTTTTTTGTTCGATTTCTCGTTCTCTCCCTCTCTCCTTGTGTGTGCCTCTTGACTCGATCTGTCTCTCTTCCTCTGATCTAAACAAATGCTTTGCTACAAAAATATGTATGTTCAGGCAGAGTTGCCCATTTTCCCACATCTACTTGATGACATTAGTTTTCATTTAGCTTGTGTTCAGATCGCTCTGGGTAGGAGAATCAGAGACTGTGCGACCTGCCCTTGGTCGTACGCTACAGAATTTCACGTGGCTTTCAAAGAAAAAGGATTTTGTATCCTCAAACACCAGCTGCCTAGTAGCAACAAAGATTTCTTTGCACTCTGTTGGTGTGAGTGTGTTGCAGCTCTTCTTCTTTTGTTTGTTTATTTATTGCTTTGAGGGTTGACCTATTTCATCAGGATTTTAAAAATATTTTCTGCCCGCTTTTTATTGGAGCAAAGATGAGAGAGGGAAGTATTTCGTGTGGACCATATTCAACTCTCTGTTCTCCCTCCCTTGTCTGCATTCACCACAGAAGAGTGAATTTGTGTATTTCCTTTTGACTTTGACTTCCACCTTGACATTGCCAATTTCTTGCCTGTTTATATATATTCCTTATTCATTCGAAAGCTATTATCTCTTCTTAAAGCATACCACATAAATTACTTTCACTTCTTAATCATCATTCTCAGTGTTAAAGAAAGGTGGAAAGCTATCAATTACTGAGTTTAGTTCTTGAAAAATAAAAATTTCTTTATTTTTAATATCATTTAAAGGTGAATATCATAAAACTAGTCCATTGCACACATATACTTTCATTTTCATTAAGATAGTGCTGGGTGGTTGTCAATTAGTGTGATTTCTTTTATCCTCCAAGTGGTAAAAGCATAATAAATTGCAAGGATTTCTAGTTCCGAGTTAAGTTTACATATATTAATATAATCAATTACGATATATTACAAGTAGGTGTCTGATTATTTTAGCTTATACAGCTGTGTCCTAGAGATCAGGAGAAACAGCCCTTAATTCTAACCCTGCTTCCAGGATGTTGTATGTGCTTGGAGAACTCATTTAACTGTGTGGACCTCAATTTTCTGATATATATAAGAATGTTCTTGGATTGTGATGGAAATGTCCTTCCGTTATAAATGCCAACCCAAGTCTTCAGATTATTTTGAATGTTTTGAAACATTACCCTTGCCACATTTTGTTACTGGATAAAAGAATGAAAACCTTTGATATTACTTTTTTGGTATGAGGATAAAAAATGGTCGCCTAAATGAATTTTCTATGTGAGAACAACTGTTTACAGTATATGCTGAAAGTACTGAGAAAGAATGTGCTTGAAGCAACTCAATGAAAGGTCACTGCATCCTATCACAGAAGTAAGGGAATAATTGAGTAGCTGTTACACCTGCCACAGTTAGTGACATACAAAATGAAAATCAGTGTTTTATGTCTTCTCAATCACTTACATTATATAATATTGAACTTCAATCAGTAAGGATGTTGTCTAAATATGAGACAACATGACAAAAACTTCCAAAATAGCAAGTTTTTTTTTCTTTTAAAGGAAAAAGTAGGATACTACCACTTTTATGAAAGCTACTGAACAAAATACACTAAATGTATAATGGGTATGTATGTAGAGAAAAGATTCTGTTGTCTCTTGCTCATGGGTTGCAATCCATATTTGCCATTTTTGTTGTTTAAAAAACACAGAAATTAGATCATTTGAAAAATGGAGCAAAAAGATTATCTCAATTAATCCAAGACAATAATTCATGAGGCAAACATGATGAATCTAAGTATATATTTTTAGAGAGTATGCTTTTCTGTAAGTTCGCAGATTATATAATGAGAATGTTTTTGAGCCTATTCACTGATTAAATGCTTCTCTTCTAATCGAGAGGTCAGTGGTTTGAACCCAACTTGGAAAAAAATGCAGTCTATTTTATGAAGATTAGAAACCGTATGGGGTGGTGGTATTCTGTTCTGCAGTATTATTATGGGTTAGCAGCAGCCTGACAGCACACACTATCCACAAGCTTTCTGTCGTCTGCTTCCAGAAAGTTTCTGTTCTTTGAAATCCTGTGGGGTTTGGTTTGAGTTAGGTTATGCCTCTAGGTATTTAGAAAGCAATGAGAGAATATACGGTTTGAAGTGACTTCTTGTTACATACCGTATGAAATATTGATAAGAAAAATATTAGAGCTGAAAATTTTTAGAAGTCTATTCATTGTCAAGAAACTAACATCTTTGTGCATTTGTGAGGCATTAAGGAGCATGGTTTAAAAACGAAGTTTAGCATTTCATGTAAAGTAAGAGACAATGATATTTATCTTTTTTAAAGAACATTTTATTGGGGGGCTCTCACAACTCTTATAGCATCAATTGGAACTTTGGTTCCCATGTTTTCTACTCAGACTGGCTCCCATGCCTCTCTCTTAATTTTCTTATCTAGCAACAGGAGCGCTGGGCAGGTGATTCTACTGCTTGCTCTCTTGACTCCACCCCCTGAAGCAAGGGCCCTCAAACTAAGGCCCATGGGCTGCATGCAGCCCACCGAGGACATTTATCCTGCCTGCTGGGTTTCTATGCCACGCTTCCTGTCCTGCTTAGCAGCCAGCTCATCCCAGGACTGCAGTGAATTTGTTCATAGTTTTGAGTGTTTTTTTAAAACGATAGCCCAGCCCTCCAACAGTGAATTGGCCCCCTGTTTAAAAAGGTTGAGGACCTCTGCTTTGAAGTTTTTAGTTATTTTCAGAGAAATTTTAAATTTCTCTTTTATCTTAAATCTCTTGAAAGTTACTGATCATAATGTATGACACACAATCATACACCTCCCTCCAGGGGCTAGAACAATGAAAATCATGGGGGAAGGGAAACCGTGGTAGGTGTGAGATATGCAAAAAGTAATAATTTATTATCTATCAAGGGGTCATGATGGTATGGGAGTGGGAGAGAAGAAAATGAAGAGTTGATACCAAGGTATCAAAGTAATAGTCTGAAAAAGAATGATGGCAACATATATACTAATATACCTAATACAATTGATATATATTCTAATAAGAATTGTAAGTGCCCTCAATTAAATGATCAAAAAAAGAAAGAAGGTATAAGACATAATTTCTTCACATTTTATGTCACTTAATTTACAAAGTGTTTTCATATAAGATGATGTTGTTCAGTGTTCACGACAAATTTTACACTCACCCATATTTGACCTCACCAATGCTCCACAGATAAAGAATGTGTTGTTCATAACTCAAGGCTTATGGTAAAATACAAATAAGAGAACATGTGACAGAAATACATCTCATTGTGTAATTTATACTAAAATACATACACCCGGTTATTATCTTGAGAAATATCAGATATGTTTCTCATAGGAAAAAAAATTCACAAGAAAATGCAGCGCTGTTGAGGAAAACTGCCCAGTAGGTTGCGAAGCCTGTGAGTCTTAAGTAGAGTGCCTTGTCTTTCTTTTACGGAGCCCCTGTTGTGCTCAACACCACAATATGCTCTTACAATTGTTCCCACCTCCAATCTCCCACTCTTTTTGCTCAGAGCTAAAATTAAAATTAAACTGTGTATTTCTCTCTGTTAAAAATGTGTCTCATGCACTTTACTTTTTCCTTATTATTATGATAAGAATGCGTGCAAAGAAAACTTGCCATTTTGCCTTTTTTTTTTTTTTGCCAATTCAATGACTTTAATTTCTGTTATCATGATTTGAAACTATTGGTATCACCTGCTTCCAAAATTTTCTATCATCCATTTTTTTTAAAGTTCAAAATGAATTCAAAAGTTTTATTTTACCAAATGTCACAGAGAAATGGATCAAAATAAAGCACATATTGCTATTGGTATCAAATCAGCTGCCCTGAAACAGAAAGTCCTATCAATTTGTCTTAAGGGAACGTCACTAACAACAAATCTTCAGAATAAATCACCTTAAAAAATTAATCTAAGCTGAGCCCTGGTAGCACAGTGGTTGTGTGTGGGACTGTAGCCCACAGGGTTACGGTTCAAAAGCAGCAGCAGCTCTCCAGTAGCAAAGTTGGGCTTCCTACTCCCACCAGGGCAGTGATGCAATATATATATATATATATATATATATATATATATATATATACACACACACACACACACACATATACACATACACACACATATACACACACATATATAAATTTAAGCATATCTAAATTTAAGTAATCTAAATTGAAACATATTGCAATCTCACTTCTAAGATATAAGGTTCCTCAAATTTTGACATTTAAAAAGTCATAGTGTGATTTTTGGAAAAAATAATATTTAAATTCCCTTCCCTTAAAGAACACAACCCCCAAACAAAAAACCCAAGCTCCCAATGGTTCACCTTAAACAGGAATGCTGCCATATCTTAATGGTGAAATTATGCACGAATAAGATAATCTGAAAAGTACAAATTAGTGACAAAACTCCTGCCATTTAAAAGGATTTGGGGATCACTTTGTAGTCTTTATTTTTCTGTATAATCAACTCTTAAGTGACCAACCTACAAAATTATAGACTAAAATTCTATAAAAATCACAAGGCCTAACTATAAGAGCCCAAAGAACAATTTTGTAACATTTATCAAATGAGAATTTATCTCCCTTCAAAAAGGTCATTTTGAAAAAATATGATAAGTTTAAAAAGTTGTGGTATGTAAGCGTCATTCCCATTGTATGCAAAAGATCACAATTTTATTACAAAACAACACACTTTGGAAAAATGGATCAAAAATGACACAAAGTGCTATTTACACTGATAAAAATAAAGTACTTTGGGATTATGCATAAGTATCGAAGCTACATTTTACATTTTCATTGTCATATTCAAACATACACATTTACCTTGACATTCAAGTTACATGTCAATTTATTAAAAACTTCAACATGCTAGAAAGAGGTCCTTCACAGTTAACATTGATACACGTCTGCACTGTCACGCCCCACTAGCTTGCTTTTAAAAGCTAGAAACTACAACAATTACACTCTACAGCTAGGGGACAAAAGTTGAAGAAGTGCTAAAGGTGGAATTCTGTTCCCTAAGCATTTTCTTTCTGCTTTTCTTCTCTAGTGGACTTGGAAGAAGGAAGGGAACCTTGCCTTGCCGTGGCTCCTCAAGATGGAATGAAGCCAGGGCAGTGGGTAGTCTGAGTTGGAAAGGTGTATTGCCATAAAATTCTGAGAGACTTTTATCATTTCCCCCATTTTAGGGAAGATACTGGACTTAGGACAAGAACTGAATACATATTATTAAAAATAATTTTATTGGAGTCTCATGAACCTCTTATCAAATCCATACATACGTCCATTGTATGTCAAGTACATTTATACAAAAGGAAGGGTGCTATTAGAATGGCATTCTGTGTCTGTTTTTATAGGCAATGGGTTTGAAGATTAATTGTGGATTGAATTTCTGAAGTCACTTATTGCCTGTGTCCCAACTAGCTCACATGTAGTTTTACAATAAGCATTTCTCTAATGAAGAGTTTTAGACTATTAGGGTCAGAAAAGCATTAACCCTTTGCAGGGCTAGGAGGCATGGCTAAGCAGGGTGGCTGAGCAAGGCTCTTTTATGTTCTGATTCCGGCATCAACGATTTCAAACTTAACTTCCCCAATAGTCAAGTTTCAACATGTCACTCTATTCATGTTATAATTGAACTGACTTTGTATTGAGCTTAGTTTTAGGAAATTCTGAATGGTGGTAAATGAATAGAAGTGTGCTAAATCGTTACCACTGGTAATTAACATAGGTTCTTTTGTTTTTAGTTGTAAAATGTGATAATGAAATAAAATGACTACCAGAAAAGTAAGTTTGTAAGCAAACATTTAGCAGATTACCTGGAAGTCGCATGTAGGTGTTTATCTAGGAAAAACGGAGAGGTGAATCTCCATGTGATCTCAGACTAGAACAACTATTATAGGTTTATTGACAGTAATCTCTAATTGTAAAGGTCCATGTAGAAGTTAAAGGACAATGGATAAACAATTGCTGGTTTATTAATGAAAGGCTCTTCAACAATTAAAAAATAATATGTACTGACATATATGTCTAAGCACGAGTATATTTCAGCAACATTACATTTTGAGGAAAAGACAGATTGTAGAATTTACAATGCATACTTCCATTGATATTAAGTCTCAGAAGAAACATTTTGAATACGATTGAAATCCGAGTAGTCTACATATAGGATGTGTATAGACTGGAAGAGGGCAGGGGAGAAATTTCTAGTAAGTTTGCTCGTTCTTGATTGAGATGCTGGGTTTTAGACCTGTTGTATAAATTACCAAAAGCCATGATAACTGTACATGTGGGTGGGGGGAGGAATGCAAGATGTACCCATCAGCTTCTATGATGATGATAGCCATGGAAACCCCAGGGGACAGTTCTCCACTGTCCTCTAGTTTCATAACAACTCCAAGGCAACATATGTTGGCTTATGCAGTTATGAAAATGTACCTGTCTAATTCGTTGTATATATTTTCTACCTCTAAAAATGTGACTAATGGGAATATGACTGTTTGCAATAAGTTATTAAATAGCCAAATTACAGACTACTCTAATACAACCATCTCTGGCATTAGCCTTATAGGCATGACCTGCATTTTTGCCTATGTTCACCCTTTGAAGCCAACTGACTTTGGTTCAAAGGTAATTCTCATGCATCCACGAAGGCTGCAAGATGGGAGAAACTATGCTTTGAGTGTTCTCTTACCAGCACCTTATATTTTTTAAGAATATAGAAAAGCTGAAGCATAGGATGGGCTGTAATACCCCACCATCCTTCTCCTACCAATTTTTTTTTGTTTTGTTTTCTTTCATGAAGGTCCAGTTTAAGTGGACACCTACTCAGGAAATCAAATAGAGCTTGTTCCTGGAACATCTGTCAGACCATATGGTTTGGCTTCAGGTGTAATGTAAAAACTAAAATGCTAATAACTACATCCATCATGCCTGAGCTTGGCTGGCATGCCGTCATCAAAATGCTCAGAGACATTTAACAGTGGGTTCATTGGGAGTTAGGAAGTTTGTGGGTAGGCTTTGGTGGCACCGTTTGTTTTGTTCAATTGAAATGAGGCTGTTTAGTGGGTGACGGGTAGTCCTGTGCAGATTGTCATCAGAGCTGTGGCAATTTGGCCAGTCTGTCAGCCATCGCCCCGGGTGCTGGCACAGTGCCTCCTCAGTAGTCCTGCCAAGACAGGCAAGTCCACCGCCACCTCGCCCTCGGTGAGACTCATCACAGCTAATGTGGTGTGATGTGGGTGGTTTCGCAGCCAAAGGAAATGCTCTTCCTTATAGGGCTACAGATAATTTAAGCAGTGACTTGAGAGTAATAATTGGAAAGCAAAATTTGAAGAGATGAGATGCAAATTACTCTAAAAAACAAACAGAGGCCGTCTGACCTCGCAGCAGTACCAACTGTTGTCAACGGAGGGTCATTGCGCGTACTCGGTGGGAAATATCTGGCCACATACTGTTTGACCTGTTCGGGGAAATGCCATAGCCTTGCTCCTACATGTGTTGGGACCATCACCCTGTGGTAGAGGCAGTCTGGAACATGATATAAGGAATATCGCACTCATTCGAAAGTACAAAATGGTTAGCTGCTGAAGTAGATCACCCGCTGATTTCTAATGCCATGGAGTTATTGTTTGCAAAGCTCTTTATGATACTCCCATGCTATGATGCCGCTTTTTTCATGTTTATTTATATTGTTGTAGGAACTGCTGCATACTGTAGCATATTAAATTTTTAAGAGAGATTGTACTTTAACATTTTGAGTAACTTAATAGCTATCCATTTATGATAGCAGGATTCTTTCTGGGAAAAAAATGTATACCTAGAAATAGTCATTGGACAGTAATTAGGGAAAATTTCAAACCAGGCTGATTAAGCACCTGATGTATGAATAGTTTGTTAGATACCTTGAAGAAAGGAAAGAATGAGATGTAATGAAAATGTCCATGTCTGGGCGTAGTCACATTTATGACACTTTCTAGGTAATTGACCTTAGTACTGCCAGTACACTTCTGGGATAGTACAGCAAACGGGGGCTCATCATTTCCAGGAAAGTGATAAACATGACAACATCATAATGCCTAGAAAGATATGGTAGAAATAAACCTTTAGGTTGTTGAGAGACTGGGTGCATTTCTTGAAATATTTGAAAGTTGGGACCTGTAGTAGGGATTTCCTTTGTTTTCTATAGCTATTAAAAGTATCAATAATGATTGATGGTTTGAATCTATAAAGTGATAAGATATAAAGTGACTATAAGGAAAATTTTTGTAATTGTTAAGGTTGTTGAAACATAAGGTGATCTGTGCCAGGAACAAGAAAAGGTGCAATGAAAAATTAATCAGAGTAACCAGTTATACCCTTGACAAGCCCTTGTAGAAATTCCAGCATGAGGTTGAATGCTTATCATCCTTTTGCCAATAGAGGTGTGTTTCCCTTACAAAAGGTTCAGAAAAGAATGTAGACTCTAAGTATTACATTATTTCAGAGAGAAGAATGAGTAGTAAAAGTTGGAGTGTTTGATATTATCACTGCTAAAGATTTGTTTGAGATTTTGCAGAACATGTAGGACTTGAATAATCACTTGGGCATGCAGCCTAGAAAGCAAAAGTATACTGGGTATATGTTTTTTGGGCATCACTGCTCTCTGGTGGTGGGAGTAGGAGGCCCAACCTTGCTGCTAGATTTGAACCTCCAACTCAGTGGGCCACAGTCCTGTGCACAACCACTGCACCACCGGGGCTCAGCTATACTGGGTATATGTATGGGGGCTCTATCTATCTATCTATCTATCTATCTATCTATCTATATCTATCATCTAATCTATCATCATCATCACCATCATCACCTATCTGCCTAATTATACACACACATATCTATCTATTTATCCATCTATCTATCTATTATATATATATATATATATATATATATATATAGAGAGAGAGAGAGAGAGAGAGAGAGAGAGAGAGAGAGATGGAGAGAGGGAGAGAGAATTGTTTTGTTTTATTGAAGCAAAAAGCTTCAATTGGGCTGAGCCCCGGTGGCATAGTGGTTGTGCGCGGGACTGCGGCCCACTGGGACGGAGGTTCAATGCCAGCAGTGGGGCTGGGCCTCCTACTCCCACCACCGGAGAGCAGTGATGCCAAAAAAAAAAAAAAAAAAGCTTCAATTAGGATTCTTATAGTTTATGGTAAGTCCTGGGACAGACCACGTTGTGGACCACAGTGATTATAAGGCTACGCACAACTGAGGTTGCATCTCCTTACAATAGAAAAAGTAATGTGGCAACACAGGAGAGGGCCACATGCAATAAGGCGGCAGAGTGTTTCAGCTGCGTGGTACCTTCAGATTTCAGATTTTGGAAGGCCCAAATGAAAGGATTAAAAACATGTTCCTTAGAATTTTTTTAAAAAGAAATTTTAAAAGGCTAGTCACCAAGATTGGTTCTGATCATTTTGCAGCTGATTTGTCTGTTAGAATTATCTCGAGGACATTTTTCTCCCTTTGCCTTAATAGCTGCTGTATATTTAGTAAAGAGGAGGAAAGAGGAAGGTCGGCTTGCATTCCAAATCTCTTGGCTCTTTTTAGCCCTGAGCACCAGGTTATTGGAACAAGTTGAAGCTTATGGCAGAAGGAAGCCTCTGTGGGGTCCTGAAGTCCTTGAGTGGAGAGAATCTATGGGAAGACTCTCGCTGCCCTTAGCCCTGGCTTCTTCTGAACTCTGTGCATTACACTTTAGGCAGGTGGTCACAAAGGTGTGTGTATTTACTGTGTTTTTTGTACTTTTCTAAGATTTTTTGTAGCCTCGTATAGACCGGGCAGCTTGTTGCTTGCATCTAGTCTTTCATATTTATCTCCACTGTAGGGGTGGTGATTCTCTGGTGCGTACACTATTCTACAATGAATTCTGCTCCTATTAAACGTCCTTGCTCTGTTCTGGAGCAAAGTCACTCTCGCCAATCCTGCTTCTCCTCAAGATCTTCTTGTGCTCTACTTCATGGTGTCATAGCCTTCCTTCCCGGCTTAGATAAAGATAGAAAGAGTTGTGCTCGTTGGCTTCAAATCCAAATCACTGATACTATGTATAACCTACTGATGTGCTACTCTTTGTCTTATTGTCATTTTGGGTGTGTATATTATCTAATCATGCCCATAAGAAAGTTAAATCAAAAATACTTTTTAGGACTTTTAAAAGCATCTAACATTATTATGTAGCTTAATGCCATCAAAATATAGTATAAATACCCCTTCTTCAATAATTTAGAAACTGTTTGATGTTTATAGAATGCACAATTAATTAATTATAAATAATGTGTTGTTTATGCTTTACCTACTTATATATCCTTGTGAAAGCTTGGGAACCATAGATGCTCAAAGATATTTCGTTGCAGATATCTAAATAGACATTTATACTCTCCTTTCTAGAAAGAACAAGATATTCCCTACTCCATGTTTTAGTATAGTTCTTAAATGTGTCCCCTTAATTACTTGGAAACTTGCCATTGAACTCCTGTTGATCAGTATTATAATTCGGGGGTGAGGAGAGGAGTAGAATTATTCGTTATATGAAAAATCAGAAATATATAAAATTATAATACCATAAATTAAAGCACAGAACAGAAACCCCCACAAAAACAACACTTGGACCAAGTTTTCATCCCACAGGCCATGAGAGAAACCACCTTAGTCTCCTATGAGAGAAACCACCTTAGTCTCCTCCCAAGGGCTCCATTCCTACTCCCACAGAAAATACCTTCATGACATTTGGTTCTTGTGTGCATCCTCACATCCTCCCACTGCACACATATGCAGCTATAGATGCTAGTTTTGTCTTGTATATTTTCTATTCATCTATATGTGTGTTCACTAATTCCTTTTTTTTTCTGACAATTTGTCATTTGAAGAGCCCAGGCTGTAGTTTTTCACAGTCTGGATTTTGCTGATTGCATCCCAATGGCTCCTTAGTTCACCATGTTCCTCTATATTTCTTGCAAATTGGCAGACAGGTCTAGAGTTAGGTTTGATTCTTTGGCAGCACTATAGGTGATGCTTGGTACAATTATGGGAGGCACAGAATGTCTCATCTCTATTTTTATGATCTTGGCAGACATCAACAGTTAATGTCTGTATTCATTCTTGGAGGCTGGAAAATGTGTAATCCTAATTATCTTCTTTCTTATATGTTTAGTTGGCTTTAAAAAAATCCTTCCTCTCACATTGTATCTAGTTACCATACATACAGTTCACCAAGGTAAGGGAGTATAGTTATTCAAATCTTTGATCTGTTTACTTCTTTTCACTGTTATTAATTTGTTCTTATTTTCTGCTATTGTTCTTCTGTTTTCATTTGGCGGATTCAGAAAGATTTAGAACTATACTGCTGCCATCAACTGGTTCCATATCTTAGAGCTAACATCTCTCTGGTGGTCGCGGGAGCTACCCAGCGCTGCTCCTGAGAGCCGCTGCTGGATTTGAACCGCCAAGCCCGCAGGCCACAGTCCCGCACTCAACCACTTACGCCATCAGGGCTCAGCCCGCATCTTTGGTGTTTTTTTTCCTAGTCAACAACCCTCTTATGAGTAATATGCTTTTAGAATTATAAAATCATGGGCTTTACATTCCCACTTTCTCCAATACAATTTGGAGTCATATGCCAATCTTGCCATACTCTGTATTAAACATTTCTAAGGTGTTAAATGGATTCTTAACTATAAACCTGATAAAAAGGTACTTGCTTAATAGTTTGCATGGTTATGTTTTACATATCATTATTACTACATTCCAAGAGTCTGGGTGGTATAGGGGTTATGTATTGGAGGTTACCCTTTTACCCTGGAGGTTAGCAGTTTGAAAACTCCAGTGGCTCCAAGGGCAACAGATGAGGTGTTCTACCCCTTTAAAGGGTGGCATTCCCAGAAACCCAGAAGGGCAGTGGATGATAGTGAGTTTGGTTTGGATTTTGATACTGCTGCATTATACAACAGAGAATCAGCTTTTGTTTTTTCGCTACTGAAAATATAGTTGTTAGTGCCTTTAACTGTAATTAAAGAACCAAGTCCAGCAAACAGAACCAATTCTGATAATTATTTTTTTTTAAGATTCTATCATTTTACACTTACACTGTCAAAATCTTCATCAGTGAAGGTTCAACAAGGAGAAGCAAATTCAATGGGAAATGTGTGTGTTTGCATCCGTGCATGCCCAGTATATGTGTGCATTTCTATATGTGTGTACACTCACACATATATCTCAAAAGAGTTTTAGTCTAAGAATTAGTTGACATGATTGTAGGGATTGGCTAGGAAAGGCCAAAATGCAAAGGCAGGTCATTAGAAAGAACACACTAAATACTGGGACATAGACTGAAGCTATTGTTCACAAAGGGGATTTCTTGAACTTTAGGTTAAGTGCCTTGTATTCCTCTGGCCATTAACCTGATTGAACTAGGCTCACCCAGATTATCTACCAGATTATTTACCATCGTTTAATTATTCACTTTAAGATGCCTTCACAGCAGTCCCAGGATTGATGTTAACTCTCATAGTTGGGATTGTAAACTAGCCAAATTGATATCAAAAGACTATTAGAGTTATTGCTCAGATTTTTCTTTTAGTATTATCTTCATAATATTCCTATTACCAACCTTTATAATTAATATTTTGGAGCTTATTATTTCATCTAATGCTCCCAATATATGTTGGTTAGGCATACATACAAGGATTAATTTTAGATTAATAAGTTGGGACATGAGAATTAATAAGGAAACATGAATCTAAGATTTAAAAGCTAAGTGCCATCTTTGCTGAACATAATTTTGAATACTTTTTCTTCCTGCAAGTCTCCTCATACGAGGTGCTTTCTCCCAATGCTGCAAGGATCCTTGTGTTATTTAGGCTCAATACCTTTCCTTGGTTGGCTTAATTAAAAAAAAATAATACACGGTAATAGCTATAATTTTTTACAATCTGAAAATTTCAGGACAAACTGCTCTCTATCAGTTGGATGGGATTTCCCACCCCCCTCTTCCTCTTTGTGTCTTGTCTGCTCCACCAAATTCAGCCCTGACGATCCTAAGGAATGCTCCACTTTGTCAGGAGATAAGGAACGTTAAAAGGATCTATGTTTCTGCCAGAAATGGGGAGAGCATTAGTAACAACATTTAAGTTTAAAGTTGTGATTTGTTTACTAAATGTTAGTGATCATAAAATGATAGCATTTTGATCATGCTGTTTATATTTTGTTCCAACTTTTAAACTTTCTTTAATTATAAAATTTATAGAGGGTATTAATATTTATTTCCCTTTTTAACTGTCTATTAGAGTAACTATAGCTATAAAATTTTATCATGAAATATTTTGTTTTATAATTTCTTCTAAAGAGGTATTGATAAAGATAATATACTTATCTTCACCTCTCAGTTGATAGCATTTCTAAAGATTAATAACCTTTGTCGAGACATTTTGTCCGATGCCAATTTTTTTTGGCTCCTTACCAGTATCTTTTAAAATGTGTACTCACTCCTGACTAAAAGATTCTATCTTTAAATACATCATCAGGAAATAATTATACATATAGCTATTGTTAGTTATAAAGCCAAATATAAAAAAAAATTGTTATCTTCTACACTAAGGAATGTTTAAACACATGTAAACCACCAATTGTCATGTTGTCAGTTATGGCTCAGGAGTTTATTAGGTTAAAACTGAACTTCCCCATCAGGTGCCCGAGGTGGAAATCTTCCCCAGAGGAGACTGTGGCATCTTTCTCCCATGGGAGAACTTGTGCGTTTGAAGTGCTGATTCTAGCCGAGTACTTTAGCCACTACACCTTCAGGACGCCTCTGAATGATGGTCTTGGAAGGGTCTGAAGAATCAGACAATTGCATTCTCTCAAAGCACTTTGGAAGAAAGACCTGTTTACTGACTTCTGGAACGTCATCTATTAACGAGCTCCATGTTGCACAAGGTGACTTGGAAGCATAGGCACATCATGCGTCTTATGCAATTGAACAATTAAACACTAATGTGTATACTTTGACAAAATATAGATATGAAAACATGTTCGCAGTTGTGCTACTCACCGCCATGGAGTTGGTTCTGACTCTGAGCAGCCCTGGTATTATTTTGTAAAATTGCCCTTGTGGGTTTCCGAGACTAAATCTGCAGGACTTGAAAGTCTCCTGTTTCTCACAGGGGTGACTAGGGATTTCAAACTGCTGACCTTGAGACTGGCATCCTAACATGTAGACCGCTAGGCCACCAGGGCTCCCCAATTGCGCTCTATAGTCTACATAAGTTGCAAGTTAAAATACTTACGGTGGTTTCATTTGAGTAAAAATTGGGGGGGGGGGGGACCTCACTGCCCTCTGGTGGGAGTAGGAAGCCCAGTCTTCTCCTGGAGGGCTGCTGTTGGATTTCAACTGCCAGTCCAGTGGACCGCAGTCCCACACACAGCCACTAAGGCACCAGTGCTCAGCCCCTAAATTTTTTTAAGTATCCCGAAAATATTAAGAAGTCTTACAGCAGAGAGTTAGCAGTTGCTGTTTTGGAATGATAAAATTATCACTTATTTGGTTTTATTTTCATTTCAAATATTCTAAAAAAATTTCTAGTTTATAAATAGAAAACATGATGATTTGATTTAAAATTAAAAATGATCCTATTCCTGGCTCTACATTTCTATGGAGAATATTTATATTCATTTTTACAAGTTCAGAGTCTGAGACCACTTAACGTTCCAGGGTTGGCTAGCACAGTCATTGTGTGTTTATACATTGCCTTTTAAAATTCTGGCTTTTTGCATATCTTTCTTACAGATTGTGCTCTTTCTTTCCAAATAAAATAGAGCAATTCATAGTTGAATTCCTACTTATGTCAAGTAGGATGTGTTCAAACTGGGAGAATCAAGTGCGTTCTCTCATTTACCAAGAAAGCGTAGGTGGTGCTTTTCAGGTACTTGGTCTGTTGGGGTGTCTGCTTTGCCTCACACTGAACTTCATTTTGGCTTTTCTGTTTTGAGGCACCACTTTAGGAAGTGTCATCTTAGAAGTAAGGAAACGGTTTCTGTAATGTCTTGGCTGATGCCTTGTTATATGTGATCTCATTAGCCAACATCAGGTTGCTTACCCATGGCAAGTATTGTTAATGAACAAAGGACTCACACTTTTCTTAGACTAGTGGGTCTCAATCTGTCATATGTTGATGCAACCTATAGGTGTTTAATGCATATGTTCATTTGATGGGTCAAAGTAGTCTCTAGAGTTTGCATTTACAATAATTTATGAAGTGCTGCTGCTGCTGTGTAAAACACGCCCTGAGAAGCACCTCTTCATTGGCATCGAGTGTTTTTTGACTCATCACTGTCTCACAGGGCAGAGTAGTGTTGCTCATTGTGTTTTTTCATGGTGTACATCTGTTCAGGGGTACACAACGTCCTCTTTCTCTTGAGAAGAAAGTGGGGTTGAACCAGTGACCTTTCAGTTAGGAGCTTACCACTCGGCTCCTTTAGAGTTGCTCAGGGCTCAGAGAATAGCCAAGGTTGGAATGGATGTTGGATATTAACCAACATTATCTTCATACTAAATTATGCACGTTAGTGTTTTTATTGTGAGCAATTATTAAATGAAAATGCATGCTTCCTTGATGACTCCTACCTAAGTTAGCAAAGGACTGATGACACGTGGGATCCAGTAACTTCCTTGAGCTAGGGCTATTTGTCTGAGCAAGTTCTGGTAATCTGTGTTTGTGATAAATTAAATAAAAAGCATGGCATGGATTGAACCCGGGGGAACTGGACCAAGATTCATTTCTCAGTTTTTCTCATAGTTCAGGATATCTGCAATGGTATGACCTACAAAGATTTAAGAGCAGGATAAAGAGCCTAGACTGAAATAACTTAACAAAGGCAGCAAATTCTAGATAAACATTGCTTCATAAGACAAAAACGCACTATTCTTATTTCCTTCTCTGCAAACCTGCCCACTGAGCTAAATTGATAGCTTGTAGTCTAGTGAAAACCTATTATTTGGGTCATAAAAGGAAAAGTTATCATTACTCTTAACTCCTTAAATGCACGTTGTCTATTTTTTTTTCTAAATGTTGTGCATTGCGGGAAATCGAATAAATAAAATAATTTCTAGTAAAGCGGGTTTCTTGTTAGAACCATACATTTATTAAGATTTAGCAACAAATAATCAATTCATATTAAGCCCACATTTTTTTCAGGTGTCTAATGTCAAGAAATATTGCTGGAGTGGGCATTATCAAATGTGTCTTCAGTTTTAGTCCTTCAACCGGTAGGCTTTGTGCCACATTTCTAATCTCCTTGAATTTAAACATTTTTAAATCTTTATGAGGAATTTACTAGCAAAATAGGTTTGTATAAGGGAGGCTCGACAGACCCCAGATAACTATTATCATAATGCTAGGAAGCTTATAGAATGTGGTCACTGAAATTAGTTTTTATTTTTATGATTATAATAATTTGTCATTCATTTATTCACACCTAGTTACTATCCTCATTAATTAGAGCGATAGCTATGCTACATTCACTGCCAGTGAGCTAGTATGATTCTGACTCATTAGAACTCATTATAACCCTAAAGGATAGGTTCCAACTGGCTCCTGGGCTTTCTGAGCCTCTTTAACACTATGTGACTAGAAAGCCCTGTCTTGCGCCTAGTGATGAACTTGGCTCCTACGGTTCTCTTTTCCTGTGGTTACCGTCAAGTAGATTCCACTCATGGAGACTCCAGTTATGCAGAGTAGACATGTCCTTTAGGATTTACTTGTTTGCCTATACTTTTTTTATTGTGAAATAGATAAAGCATTATTCTGTTTCTTTTCTGTGTTGTTTCCTTTCCTCCTTCATTCCTAACCTTGCCCTTGGGGATCTGCTGCCCTTTTTGTAGGATTTTATATCCTACATAAGCATGAGTTATTTATAGTTATGTTAGTATGATAATACATACAAATGTAAGCCTAATGTAATGTAATCAGCTTTGTGATTTCCTGGCTGGAAGGCCTTAAGCAAACTCTTCAACTTCTCTAAGTCATGCTATATTTCTTTCTGAAATAGTTTAGGAAAATGGTACCTAGATACCCTTAAGGCTTTATGTTTATATTTTTCCCATGTAGTATTACTTTGAATTAATGTTTATTTAAGATTTGGCTATAATATATCTTCAAAGGTGGCAGAGGTTAACCTGATTCTTATCTCTCAAGAGACCAATGATTTGATTTTATTTAACACATCTTCGAGTGTCAATAAATGAAGGCAATATATTTTAGATGTGATGAGAGAAGTACTTATTTATATAGAGTTAGATGACATTCGTGTTAGGGAGTGCCAAGACAAAATTCCACAAAGTCAGTGGCTTTTAAGTACAACTATTTGTTTTCTTAAAGATCTGATGACTGGATGTCAAAATCTTTCTATAGACCTCTCTGCTAGGGTCTGGTGACTGCTGGCAATCTTTGTCATTTTTATACTTAATATTTTTAATGCATAGACCTTAAGTATATGTGCTGCCAAAGGGAGCACAATGCATAGCCCTTTATCTTGTCATGCAAATGAATACTGTGTGTATGTGTGTTCCTCGTGTGTGTGTGTGTGTGTGTGTGTGTGTATTTTCTCTTTTTCCAAGATAGCGCTCAGAGGGATTACATTTAAGACCCACCTGAAGTCTGCATGATCTAGTTAACATGTCACAAGAAAACTCTTATTTCCAAACATGATCACAAATATATACACAGGATCTAGAATTTCAGCATACAATTCTGGGATACAAAATTTAGTCCATAGCGAGGTTGAGATGTTGGTTAATGAAATGGTTAAACGATATATGACCAGACTAATGTTATCTGCTCCTTAACTAGGTATATGATAGACTCACTTTCACTGTCTGTTCCTTCTCACAGTGACACGCAGGACAGGGTAGACCTTTCTGTGTGGGTTTCTGAGACTGACTCTGTCATGGGAGTAGACAACCTCGTGTTTTTGTTTTTTTTTCCAGAAAAGAAATGGTAGATTCAGATATTGGGAGAAAGGTGAGGATTTCTACTCACAAAAAGAGTGCTGGTTGTATGATAGTAGAAGAAATATGCCCTCCTTTGGGAAAAAGTTTGAAGAGAAGTGGTCCTGTGAGAAGAATATCAATACTGCAGAAAGATGAACTGACTATTAAGAGGGAACTATTAAGGCTACTCAAAAATCTATTCATAAGAAAAAAGGGAGATTATAAAGGAACGGTATTAAAAATGAGTGTGTGCACCCATGCAAGAATGTTCTTAAGGCCAAGCGACATTTTGTATAAGATGGAGAAATAGACAGAGTACTGGAATTACTGATTTATTGGGGGGGAATGGGAGGGGCATGGGGAGGTAATAATGAGTATAAGAAGGAAGAAAGAAAGTACACAAGAGGAAGAACTGATTTTAGTGATGATTATTCAATTCTTTTAAATATGACTGAACTATGGAAATATATGATATAAGAATTGCATGTCAGTAAAACTATTTCAAAAAAGATTGAGAAAAAGAAACAGCAGGGAGAAGGTGAAAGAAGGTTGAGAGAGCAAATCAAGGACATACAGAAGGGTGACAAATGGGAGTGGCTCAGTGAGTAAGAAATGGTGAGTCATGCTCTAACATTTAATCAAAAAATGTATCAAAATAATGATATGCTAATTGAAAATCCCTTGACATTGAGTTAATTGTAACTCCTCGGGGAACACTTTTCCATTTACATGCTGAGCAAATAATCTAAAACCTAGTCTATGGGAAGAATAATATGACATCATAATTGGGCAAACTCAAAAGCCACCTCGAATATACAGGTTATATAACCTTACTTATGGCAGGGTGTTTGCATGTTGGGCTGCTAACCCTAAGGTTAGGTGAACAGTTAAAACATCCAGCCACTTCAAGGGAGGAAGAACATTCTTTCTACTCCATTAAAGAGTTCCAGATGCAGAAACCCAGTAGAGCAGTTCTACACTATCCTATGGGATTGCTATGAGAGCTACACTAGTACTATCCACACAAAGGCAGTGAGTTGGGCTTTGGGTATTTAATGAAAATGAAGAGGACTTGAAGATCAGGGAGCACCTTCATGATGTGTCACATATCTATTAAAAAACAAATCAGCCAAACAAGCAAAACTGGGAACAATAACGCAACATCGTGATAATTAGCCAAACCATTGAACTTGTTAAATATCTCATTTTACTTGGATCCAAAATAAACCCCCCAGAAAGAGCAGTCAGCAAATCAGACAACACTGTGTTGGTCAAATCTACCACAGCAGACTTCTTTAATGTGTTAAAAAGCAGAGGTCACCTTGATGATTAAGATATGCCTCACTCAGTTTTAATTGACTCATATTTTTAATTGCTTCACATGCATATGAAAACTGGACAAATAAATTAAAAAGTGTAAGGGATTATTGATGTACTTGACTTGCTGTAGTAGGGGAGAATACTGAAAGTAGCAGGGATTGCCAAAACAAACAAATCTGTGTTGGCGGAAGTATAACCAGAATGCTCCTTTTGGGGACAGTTTTTATGTTTTTTTTTTCCTTATGTGCAATACAAGGTTTTTCTTTCTTATTTTTACATATCCTGCATATTTATTCCTTGATTATCATTTCCTTGAGAAATATCACAATTGTTCCTTGTGTTTTCATCTTGCTTTTTTCTTAACAACATCAGGAAACTACCAGTTTTATCAGTTAAATTTTTTCAGTCATTTTCTTTATAGTTTCTCTTTGTTACTCTTGTTAAGACACTATGATGTCATAAGTATATTTTCAAATATTTTATTTTGAAAGCTGACCCAAGTGCTTTCAGCATTTAAATTCTCATAATTACCTATTTGAAAAGATAAATATGTTTAACACATCGAACAAAATAGAGCTTTACAAAGAGTACAGCTTTTTCTTTGATTTTAAATTATTCATCAGTATTTTATTATAATTCTGTGGTAGATCATGCTACACATTTGGAATACTGGGATGTGTAGTATTGGTGTGAGAAAAATTCTACTTTGCACATTTAGTATCAAGCCTAAGAGAAACCTATTGTCTCTCTCTGGAAATGGAGAGATTGTTGTTCATTTGTGAACCACTTGCCAGCAACTGGCCTTCCTATTGAAGCAGACTGGGGAGAGTTGTAATTTTACAGAAAATTGAGCAAATTATAGTGACAACACTACATCCTTTAAAATATTCCAATATGTGTATGCATCCTCTCCTGATTGAGGGCAAAGGTAATGTATTGGGTATCTACCTAGACTTTTTCCCCTAATTAAGCAGCAAGAGTAACTTATCACCAGTATTGATTGTTAGGATGCTTTAGGTTTGTGAAAAGGTGAAAGCTTGTTTTTTTTTTAAGATCAGTTTCTGTTTACAGAGACGGAATGGAGAAGATATCCCAGTAGCCCAGACTAAGAACATCAATCACAGAAGATTTGCTGCTTCCTTTAGATTGCAAGAAGTGACAAAAACAGACCAGGATTTGTACCGCTGTGTAACTCAGTCAGAACGAGGTTCTGGTGTGTCCAATTTTGCTCAACTTATTGTGAGAGGTAATGTAAAATTGTTTTCACTTTATGAAATCACATGGCTGTATAGAAATGAAAGCAACTTCATACATATTTGATATCTTTTTAACTGTTGAAATCTTTATTTCAAGTCACTGTAAAAACCACAGGGCTGTAAATTTGTAATGATATATTAAGGTAAAAATAAGAATGTGGTTCTGAAGTGTGTCAGTCTAGTTTTTACAAAGCTCTCATCTAGACAAGGATCAAATGCTATCATGTCCTTCCTGATGGAACATTGATTAATTTTTCAATCAAAAGGTCTCTGCAGATATAATCTTATTCTTCAAAGCATTATGTCTATGTGGACAAAATTAAGTCTCCTGTATGCATGTGGACCTATGTGTTTTGACATTTTCAAAACCATATGTGATATATGTTTTATGAATTGTGCTCCTTAATCTTAGAACATGGGAATTGTTAAGAAACCCTCATTAGAAATGTAGACACTATGATAGCTTCAAGTATTGGGCAGGGATATGAAAGATCAGTCTTTATCTGTAGGAGGTGTTCCAAGTTAGGTGCCAAACCCAACACCCTCTGCCATCCACTCAATTCTGACTCATGGCGACCCCAAAAGACAAAGTGGAACTGCCCTTGTGGGTTTTTGGTACTGTAACTCTTTCTAGAAGAAGAATGCCTCATCTTCTCCCTCGCAGTGGCTGGTGGTTGTGAACTGCAGAACTAAGAACCACTATGCTACCAAGGATTCTAACTTGTATACAGAGAAGAAAAATAAGCAAGCATGAAAGGAATTGATATTTTTGATCAAGGAAGACCTCTTAGATAGGGTGGTAATTAATTGAGCCAATATCTCCTGAAATTGAGGATGCCACCCAGGTGAGATTATACAGGAAAAGCAGTTCAGAAGGAGGTCTCCAGACAGCATCCCACAAATGAAGAAATTTCAAATTCCGTAAATTTTTTTATAGATCATTTTATTGGGGACTGCTAGCTCTTACAACAATCCATCCATCATTTGTAACCAGTGTATTTGTACACATATTGCCATCATTACTTTCTAAACATTTATATTCTCTTTGAGCCCTAGATATCCATTCCTCTTTTTACCCCCTTACCCTCTCATGACCCCATGATACATTTTAAATTGTTATTAATTTTATAAATGTTTTTCAGAAGAGCGTTTTAGACATCCCAACCAATATATATCTCAACTGAACAGAGGTTAGTGAGAGGTTTCTGGGAAGGCCCTTCTAAATTGATCGTGGTTAAGACAAAGTCTGGAGGTTGGGCAACAGGTGCTCAGGTGAGCGGGAGGAATCCAGGAATGCCAGGGTAAGGAAAGACCAGCAGGCAGACGGTGCATGATGTTCCAAGACCCAGAGGCTTGAAAGAGAATACTAGCTACATCCATATTCAATTTAATATATTTTATAATACTTGACATCCAATGTCTTTTACATACGTTATTTCATCTTAAGATTTACTTGATTTTTAATACTTTAACCTTTAATACTTTTACAGAGAAGGAAATTGAAATTCAGACGATTTGATAATTTGCCCAGAGCCACAAAAGTGTAATAACTGTCTAAGCCAGAATTTAACCCCATGTTTCTTGACTTGTAGAGTGTGACTTGCTCTTTTATACCTGTTTCTCACATTGTTAGACAAACCGATTAGCCTCAGTCTGTTTTTGTCTTGGCAGAGAGGATATATCTTTGTAAAGGGTATTTGTATAACCATTGTGGCTCCAATTAATGCAGTGGTTCTCAGCCTTCCTAATGTCCCGACCCTTTAATACAGTTCGTCATGTTGTGGTGACCCCCAAGCATAAAACTATTCCATCGCTACTTCATAACTGTAATCAAAATGTAAATTTTATATGGGGGATATCTTTTCATTGTTATGAATTGAACACAAAGCAGAGGGATTCATCACAAAAACAATATATAATTATGTACTGCAAAATATCTATTTGTAATTACAAATAAACAAAGTTTTGTCTTGAAGCCTGGTGTAGCAGATGTAGTAATCTTCACCTGGGGTATTGGTATGTGGGCATATCTGTAGGTGGGCAGACCCGTCTGGAGATGGATAGAGGAGCAGTGCTTTCCCATGGTGTTCAGCTACCCTTGTGAAAGGGTCGTTCGACCCCCAAAGGATCTGTGACCCACATAAGGGGGGAACTGATGATTTAAGTTCTTTTCCTACTTCCAGAGCTGGCTTACACAGATTCATGAAATTATAGCCCAATGTATTAGAATCACCAGCAAGATAGGAGAGTATTTGTTCAAGTGTTTAACAGAGACAAGTATTACAGGTACATACTTTCTTGCATATTTATTTTTGCTGGGCCTCATTCCAGCACCTTTCTTACCTGAAGTGACTTTTCAAAGCGTGAAAGTGACCCAGGGTTACCTTCAGAAGAGGGACAGGCATGCCATGATTTAAGATGGAGGTGGGTGCGCTGTTGACCTCAGGCTTATTCTGTCTTCAGACATTGTATGTCTATTTCCAGAATGAAGCAAATGTATGAGCTGGAGCCTTTTCATAGTGCAGCAGAATCTCTCTTGAATATCTTATTTTTGTATAGTTTGAGAACTTGATCTCCCGATTTATTTATATGACTTATACGGAATCAAGATTTCATCCAAGTACTTTCTTTGTACATATAATACGGAAACCAAACTCACTGTCTCTTGTACTCTGTGACATCTAATGATCCTACAGGACAGGGTAGAACTGCCCCGTTAGAGTTCTAAGACAATATTTCTTTACAGGAGTAGAAAGCCTAATTTTTCACCCAAGAGCAGCTGGCAGGTTTAAACTACTGACGTTGGGGTTAGCAGACCAATGTGTAAGTGCTATGTCACCATGGCTCCTGTGTCAGCCTGGGTAGGATAGAGGAACTAATTTCATAAACATGCATATCAATATAAGGGAAAGGTTTATGTACAAGAGAAATAGGACATTAAAAAAGCATCCCAGTTCAGTCCAATACAAAATCATAAGTCCGCTATTAACCCTTATGTCTGATATCAGTCTATAAAGTCTCCTTCCGACTCATGAAGTCACAGGTCAGTGGGTTCAGAGTCCCGGCACTGGCAGGGGTCTCCCCATGGCTCCTCACTTTCAGGGCTCAGGGTTCAGCAACAGCAGAAGCAACTCATCACTGGCAGAGGACTCCATCTGGCAATCCCAGCTTCAGAGGTCTGGCTCTATCAGGGCAAAGCCGTGTGGTCTCTCTGCCAGCTCCTCCAGCTTTTTGGATGCTGCCATCTTGTCTTGTCTGTGATTCATCGTCTCTGAGACAAACTCACAACAACTGGGGAAGATAGTTTCTCATCTTCACCAGGGAAATATCATGAGATTTCCCAGAAGTCTCAGGAGAAAGTCGTGCCCACAAAGAGGCCTCATTGGCTACTCAATGGCTATCTCCAGATTAACAGGCTAGACTCCACCCTTACATTTCAATCATAAAATTAGCATAAGCACATGACTGCCACAGGGATCCATATTATACACTTTAAAAGAAACTTTTCCTCAGTTGAAATTTACCTTGTTTATCTTGTTCCACAAATAGATTTTAATTACTTTGTGAAAATCTGGGGCTTTGTTTCCAGAAGACATCAGCATTGTCACTGTTCTGATAGTGTTATTTATGGAATAAATAACCATTTCAGCAAAATCTCTATGGAGTCGATTCTTGACTTTCTTAAGAAGTTTTTGCCTTTTCTAAAAACAGTACTGACATGCAGTATCTATTCTATTTTATATTTATATTGTAAATAGAGATGTAGTGCTAAATGTGTTATCCAGGATCGGCTCTCATTTTAAAGATATGTTTTGGTAATTTGGCAGTTTTATATTTTCTTTTTAGCACATTTTTAAGTTGTTGTATATCTCATAGTTATAGGTGATACTTTGTTGCGATGTTATTTGAAAACCAATACAGAGGAATGCATTTTCTTGTTTATCTAGACAGCTCACAAATACATATTCTTAACCAGAAACATACCCTTGAGGGCCAGCTGCCCCAGTGCTGACAAAACACAGAGATTTAACTATGGTGACAGGTTCTATCTCTCATTGGTACTTTTAAAGTTGACATCCTGTTACATAGATGCAAAAGATGGTAATTTTAAAGGAAATTTTGGGGTCAGTGATATGAATAGTCTTTAATATGGGATGGCAGGGCATTGCCTGTTGTCAAAGATGACCCTAGGGTAAGAGTTTATTAGTGCATTTTCTTCCAAACTGGAAGTGACAGGGCAAGCTTAAGGCTTTTTGTTGCTGTTTGATACAAATGAAAATTTCTCGGCAACATTCTCATGCTGAAGAGTATTGATCTATTTGTTCCCTCAGCCAGAGGAAGAAAAGAGAAAGGAAAAAATAACTAAAGCAAGATAGTGTGGTGAGACACAATTTACTTTGTCATGACTTTAGCATTGCTTCCAGATCATTTTGAATAATGGAAATGTCTCCAACTTGTGGAAGCCAATCTTTATTGACGACAAAGATTTCCCAAGAATGAGATGGAGAGCAAGCATTTTTGCTCCCTGTTTCTAAAAAACCGAGGTGTAAAAAATTCCGACATACATTCTGGTATTGTGTTTACAAGCTTCAAACAGAAAGTACTAACTATAGCCTAAGCTGTGTAACTGATGGTTTGATTAATTCTTTGCCTGACTTGCAATCTTCCCTGATTCCCTTCCACCTGTTGATGGAAAGGGTGTGTGGTGGAGTTTTCTGCATAGCAAGCACTTCGAAACCACAGAGGATTCCAGTCCCACAAACCTTTGCCATCTCAGTAAGTCAGCGTGCAGGCATGCAGTCTTTCTACAGTTCTGGGAGGAAGCGTCCTCTCTTTCACCAAGTGGGCATGATCAGGAAAGAATTTCCTTGTAGTGAGAGCCTTTAAACACAGGGAGAGCCTAGTGTGAGGCTGAAGTCAGCACTCCGAATTCAGATAACAAGGACAGCTCTACTCTCCGACCTGATTGCTATGAGTCAGTATTATTTACTATCCCAACCTGCCTACAAGAAATGTCTCTACAACTGCCTTTGTCACAAGGACACTCACTTTCTAGCCTTACTTGTCGCGAGTTTGACATCTATTATTTATTTATTTTTGGCATCACTGCCCTCTGGTGGTAGTGGGAGCTACCCAGCGCTGCTCCTGAGAGCCGCCGCTGGATTTGAACTGCCAAACCTGCGGGCTGCAGTCCTGCACTCAACCACTTACACCACGGGGGCTCAGCCAACACTTATTATTTTTACCTCCAAATCCCTTATGACATTTTCAGTTCATTCCTGTGGTTGTACAGTGGCGAATGCACTCAGGTTTTCTTTGTCAATTCTTGTTTGCTTTTTAAATTTTCATGTGCACCGTTAGCCTTCATCAAAATTTCCTGGATATACAAAACAGATCATATTTATTTCTATCCGTGATGAATTATAGTGACTTCTAACTGAAATGTGGGCAATGGTCCATCCAGTTCTCCAACTAGAAAAGTAGTCCTCGGAGTAGTAAGGATTTGGTACTCGGAGAAGGAAGGTCTAGCCATCAAACACATTTTGGTGTTCAGAATTAAATACTAATCATGCTGATTTCCTTCTATGACAACATGAACTAGCTTACAAACAAGTGTGTTTACTTGCTTTCCCAATTAGATTACTGAGGACATACGCTTCAGGCTTATTTCATCTAATCATGAAGGACCCAAGTTTTGTTTGACTCTTCACTCTAAAGTTCTTAAAGCTGACTTCTATTCTAAGCTGGGCCTCCTCTGTGTTTAAAGGACAGTAATCTAATGACATCCTTTCTTGATTCTGCCCAGTTAGTGAAAGGAAGGGCATCACCTCCCACAACTATAAAAAGAATAAAATGGTTGTGTACTGGAAAAACAGCCTCGAATGTTGAGAGTATTCTGTAAGTGCAATTTGAGAGCAGAAGCAATGTTATGCAGGGAGCACTATTCTTGGAGAACAGGAACTGAGAAGATATTTCAAAAGACTCCGTGATTTGCTGCTAGAAGGATGATAGTCTAGAAGAATAAAGCAACAACTCTGTGGAGTGGTTCTAGTTAGTCCGGCAGAATAGCTGTGAGTCAGAATCAACGCTTGATCACTCAACATACTCCAGCACACTCTGTTTAATTTTAATTTCTCTACAGTGCCTTGCAGAATCTCTTCTTAATCAGAGTCCATTTGAAAACATTAAATCTTAGTCTTCTCTCTAGCATCAAGTCAGTTCTGACATATCGCAAATCTATTGGATAGGATAAGAACTGCCCATGTAGATTTTTGAAACTGGATGTCTTTAAGGGAGTAGAAAGCTGGCCTTTCTCCTGTGGAGCAATTGGTAGTTTCGAACTGCTGGCTAGCAGCCCAACGTGACCAGGACACCAGCAGTGCTCAAAACAAGTACATTACTGTGCTGAAATCACAGAAGAGAGCTGATCCTAGAAGTCGTGGGGACTAATTAATCATCAGTAACTCCTCTCCTATGGATGGAGTGAATTATGCAGATAACAGAAGATAATTCATTTTCTGTAACACATGAAAATTGTTTTTGGTTTTATTAATTTTTTTGTTGTCTGAACCTCTCTTTTGTAGTTTCCATGAACAAGTAAAGTTTATTTTTATTTGTATTAAGTATTTTACTTAAAAAACCATCATGATTTGAAAAATAGTTCCTATTCTAGTTTTTTTTGTGTTTACCAGCTAAAAATTGAGTTTGAATATTCCATTTTTTTGTTTCAGAATAAAGAACTTTGGGGAAGTGAAGTGGCAGATATGGCATATTTTACTAATAGATTTTCTATTTGGTGTTCAAGGAGTTTCCAATTTGAGCCCTTCAGTAGTCAAGTACCATCCCATACTAATTTTTAACTGGTTTTTATAGCACAGCTGTCAGACTCACGAATTCATAGAAAGATTTTTTTTTTCCCGAATTATTGCCCTGGTGGAAATCGGAAGCCCAAACTTGCTCCTGGAGCTGCCGCTGGATTTGAACGGCCAACCCTGTGGACCACACACAACCACTGCGCCAACAGGGCTCAGCCCGCCAGATTTTTTTTAATGTTAAATTGAAGTTCCTTTTCTTTGCTTCTATTGTGAAAAACTCGTCAACTCGACAGGGAATTAGGAGTTAGCTGTGAGAATTTGAAATAAAAGGAAAATCTAGAAGCACAAAGATAATCATGTACACATTTTTTTCCAATTGTCCATACTTAGTTAGGGAACCACATTGCAGATAATGAATATAAAATACCACAAATTCCGAGGAGATTCTAACTATCTTAAATTTTAATATTTCACTTTGCTACCCTTGAGTGTGATAAAACAAGCATTTGGAGTCTCCTCTCATTCATAGTAGCTACTTGTCATTCAGGTGATTCAATGTTCAAGATGTCTGGTACATTTCTAAATTCTAAATGAGGAAAAAGATACTAGATGTCCTCATTTCAGATAGTACACTGCGATACAACCAGAAACTGAATACCGATTTAAAATGTTCATTTAATCAGTGCAAAATATTTTTTCCAAGTTAAAAAGCATTAAAAATGATGGTCTGTGTTGATTTTCAGGCACAAGAGAAATGTTGGCTTTGAAATGTAGTATTAATATTGTCTGGGAGTCATGGTTATTAGTGAAACTCTATTCTATTGACTTTTGTGCACCATTATACCAAGTAATTTTTTTCCTGTTAATTTTCTCCTCCACCGAGTTTCTTTGTAAGTACTTTATAAACTTGGTAAATAGACTACAGAATTTGTTTTGTTTTCCTTAATGGTTAGTTTCCTCTTAGTATATTTTTAAAATCAAAATGTAATAGGAACCCTTTTTAAAATTACTTCTGAATATATTTCCACTGCTAGTTCAAAAGCATAGTCAAAAAAAGGTTCAGCCATTCAGGCAATGGCTAGTGTTCTTTGGAATGCACTTTGAGGGGATTTGGCTTTCGGAAGATTTTTCCTTAAAGAAAGTAGAAAGCTAGAGAAAAATTGGAGTAATTTGCATGCAAAATGATTTTTCTGTTCTCTAGGTAATGTGATTCCAGAACACAGATAGTATGCATGTACTTTCCACTCCTTTCTCTTCCCTTAGAGTTTGTGATAAATATAACTTGCTCCCCTTTGTACTGAGGGACTATTACCTACTTCATAGAAGAGCAATGGCTTTGTAATTTATATTCCCCTCCGTGCTCACCATTTTTGGTTTTCTTAACCTGAACCTAAAAAGAAGCTGGGAAGTGAATTTGAAGTAAAAATGTTCCATCTCTCTGGACTCCTTTATGATTTCACTGGGAAAATCCAGCTGGCAGCCATGACTGCGTAATGATAGTGATTGTGGGAATCATGTAAAGACTAGGGAAACAGCAGACATAGACTTAGTCCTCAAGCCACTTAGAAAGTAATTAATTATACAGGAGAGATAAGACTATGTTGATAGATCCTCACTTGGAGTTTGCCCAGAATTTGTATTCTATAAGGTTGAAAAAAAAGAAAAGAAAAGGTTCTCTTACCAATTGAAAAATTAATTACCCAATAAGTTACTCTATAAAAATATTTTCATAAGCACTTATTTGGTAAATAAGGAATATTGCAGAAAGTTAATTGAACAGAAGCTCTATCGTGAGAGCAAGAGATAATTTACAGTACTTAATGCTACAATGAGTAGAAAGGGAATTACCTTTGCTATTGATTGCTGACATAACAAAAATATCACAAGTAGATATCCTTACCAATCAGAAATGTACACTTTAGTAGGCCAGGAGATGCAAGCAGCTCTACGGCAGAGAGTTTGAGTTTTGACTTGAGGGGAGGCTTTCTCTGGTCTGGTTTCCTAGCTTCTGTTTCTAGACCACATTTATGTCAAGTTGGTTCTCTTTTTATCACATCTCTGCTTGTTAGCTTTTCTTCTCTTTCTCTTATATCCTAAGAGAGGCGGACTCAAGATCTACCAAAAACCCATCTTGTCTCACAACAAAGATGGCTCATTCTTAGTGAGGTTATAATAACAGGCATGGAGGTTAGGATTTACAGCACATCTAAGAACACTGATATAGCCATCTTAGTAGCATATTACTAACCATGCTTTTTAGTCTCTCCCATTTTTCCTAGCATTTTAATTTCAAAAGCATCATTAGAACTTCACCTTTAGCATCAACACTATTGGTAACACTATTTTTTTAAAGTTTTATTGGCACATAATCCACATATCATAAAATTCTACAGAATTGGACAATTTTAGAACTTGTTTTTCATGGTTAAATTGCTTTTTGTTTGTTTGTTTTTTGACATCACTGCTCTCCTGTGGTAGGAGTAGGAGACCCAGCCCCACTGCTGGAATTGAACCTCCGTCCCAGTGGGCCGCAGTCCCATGCACAACCACTAAGCCACCGGGGCTCAGCCTGTTAAATTGCTTTTAAAATGACTTTAATCACCATCAGCTTCAGTACTCCTTCCTCCTCCCGCATAGTTTGCTCCCCCAAACCCCTCCTCTCTGTCTCCCAACCCCATCCAGACCTCTCCCATAAACTCTTACACCAGTTATTCTTGCTCTGCATCTACTCCTTTTGTCCCTCACAAACTGGTGAACCCAACAGAAACAATAAGAAGCAAATAAAATAAAGTGGCCAGGATAAATAATAATAATAAGGTAAAATATGAATAATGCATAAGAAATAAAAGACCACCATTGGCATTTAAAAAGCCATGGAGGAAATTTTGTTATGGAACAAGCAAGAAATGCTTGCACCTAGAATGGTTTCAGGTTGCGTCAAGAGGGAGGTCAACTGACCACTTATCCAGGTTGATCCAGCGTGATCACGATTACAGTGGTCTCTGCCCAACAGATTGAAAGCCCATCGTGTCCCTAGGAGGGAGCATCCAGGTACTACCACCACCCTCCCCATCCCCACTCCCACTCCCAAAGGAAAAAAAAAAAGCTCTACTGGACAGAGCTTTAGTAGAATGCATTTTTTTTGCTGCTGAGTGGGCATCCAGCAACTCACTCTGAGTTAGTGCACCCAGTGGCATCACCTGGTGCATTAGTGGGGATTGACTGGAGAAACAAATTCATAGATACGCGTGTGAATAAGAAAGAGCTTCATATAAAAGCGCAATTGTATATTAAGAAAACATCCCAGCCCAGTCTAGATCAAGTTCTTAAGTCCATTATTAACCCATATTTCCAATACCAGTCTATAAATTCCTCTTCAGACACATACACACATCCAGTGTTCTTAGGAGACAAACATGTTCTTTGATATGAATACTTTATTCCCCTTGGAGCCTTTTGTGTCCACATACTAGTCTCTAAATTCCTCTTCAGACTCACATAATACATACAGTGCTGCTGAAACTCTTGTGGATACAGCAGTGGTAGAAGCATTTCAGCACTGGCTTGGGTCCCCATGTGACCCCTTCAGCTCCAGGAGTTTAACTAAGCATATCTTCATACGGCTTGTCAACAGGGATGTCAAGATGAGAGACTATGGGTCCTGCCTCCAGGCAAGAAGACAAGAGTTCCCAGAATCCTCAGGCGAAGCCCATGCTCACACACAGGCATGATTGGCTGTGACCTGATGCGCAGGGTAGACTCCACTCCTTCCCTCAAAGTTAACAGGAAAGGACCATGATTTGATGATGGAGAAAAGCTAAAGAAAAGCAAGGGAGGTGTTGTCAGACATACAAACAGATTAGTTTGAAAAATGTTTCCACGAATGGAATCTCAGCTATGACAAATGCATTAAATTGAATGGAGAGTGCTTATGGTTGTTTTGTTAAAAAATTTGCACATCTTCAAAAAAAAAATTCCGGATTTTTTTTTTTGGGGGGGTGCCCTCTTGTATATAGGAAAGGTTTTTTTTTGTTTGTTTGTTTTTTTAATTTCAGGGTATGATTTGAAAGCTCTTTTTTCCCCCCAGACACATACTTTCTTAGCTCTGAAATTAATATATATATATATTGCTTTGTTCTTAGTATTGTACAATTAGGAATGATAGGCCAAGTTGTGATGGCCAAGAATCTGTCATTGTGTTTAATAAACTACAAAAGAATGACTACTTCAGGGCTGAGCCCCGGTGGCGTAAGTGGTGAGTGCGGGACTGCGGCCCGCGGGTTTGGTGGTTCAAATCCAGCGGTGGCTCTGAGGAGCAGCACTGGGTAGCACCCACGTCCACCAGAGGCAGTGATTGCCCCAGCCTTGTTGATAGTATGTATATGTAACCCTTAGTGTCACCAGAACATTGAGGAAACTACACACTTACTTCTAGTTTCTTCTTTGTTCTGGTGAATATATTGGTTAAATATTCTGTTTCTAAGCAGTTGATAGTTCACACTTAGCCAGTAGTTTCTCAGCAGAAAAACCTAAACATCTACTTTTATAAAGATTACAACCGAAAACAGTTCATGAGACCATTCTTCTCTGTCACATGTAGTTTCAATGTGCCAAAATTGGCTCAGCCATAACCCAACAAGATGGCATCTTATTTCATCTAAGCATATTTAAGAGTAATGTTGCTCTTTTTCTGGATTTCTGCTGCAAATTACCCCTTTTATTAGTTTCCTTCAATATTGGGGGTGTGTGTGGTGAAATGGATTATTTTCCTTTCTTTGTCCACAAGCCTCTAAGGAAAGCCCTCTCTTCCAAAGCCCCTTTATTATTGGTGGATCAGCACTGGGCTGACAAGTACAAGGTGAGCCATGTAACCCCCACCCCCAACCACTTTTAACTAGAAAGGTGAAGTAAGCATTGGACTGCTAATGGGAAGGTAGGTGTTTAAAAACACCAGCTGCCCCAAAAGAGAGGAGGCAGTCTGCTCCCCTAGAGATTTATAGTCACAGCAACCCTGTATAGGGCCACTAGGAGTCAGATCCATTCTATGTAAGTGATACAAAGATCATTGTATCTGTGTAGACTCATAGGGACCCTTTACCCATCGTCATCATCTCAATGCCAACGCACAGTGAGTCACGAGGACAGGGTCGAGCTGCCTCGGTGAGTTTGGGAGACTAACCGTGAATGGGACTAGAAAGACCTGTCTTTCTCCTGTGGACCATCAGTCCTTTCAAACTGCTTACCTTGCAGAATCTCAGCCCAGTGATTGACCACTATGCTACCGGGACTTCCTATAGGGCAGAATGTAAGGCCTCCTGTGGGTGTTTGAGGCTCTTAAAATTTACAGGAGCAGAAAAATCTCATTTCTCTCATGTTGGGAGATTGGTGTGTTCAAACAACTGACCGCGTGTAGTCCTGCTCTCATAAAGGACCCACTGTACCACCAGGGACTTTGCTGGTGTCACTACTCCTCCAGAGATTCTTCCTACTAAGCCCCTCCTTTCTGAAGCCACTCCAGGCTGCGGTGACTCGTCCCGTCATACCCCTGCCTCTGGTTGCCTGCAGATTCTCTTCCTTTGCACTTGCTTCCCACCAAGATCTGTATGTGATCACATTCTTATTTCATTCAGATACTGCACTTACTTTCCCAAATAAGTAAAGGTCAAATGATAGTTATTTTCTCACACAAAAGAGAGTTCATCGATTTTGTTTTACAATTTTTTTCTCCTCCAAGGTTATTTAGCCCGAAGGTTCCCAAAGATCTTTACGTAATGCTTTCTATTTGTAGGTGCCGAATGAATTCTCTCAGGAATTCTTGTATTGTTAGGAGATAGAGCCAACAGAGGCGCCCTTGT